>CM017480.2:5729210-6001569 GCA_007827005.2 Populus simonii
TCTTAGCTTTCCAACGCCACAAATTTCACTTGAATCGGAGTTCTATAACTCCAGATATAGTTAAAACTCTGAGGAGAAGTCAGACAGTAACAGTTCAAAAATGGACAGTAACAGTTGGACAGTAACAGTCCAAGCGTTTGTTAATGAGCGATTTTGACTACCTTAGAGGCAGAACTGGGTTCTTCCCAAAACATAGAACTTGTAGCCTCATGTCTTACCTTTCTAACGCCACAAATTTCACTTGAATCGGAGTTCTATAACTCCAGATATAGTTAAAACTCTGAGGAGAGGTCAGACAGTAACAGTTCAAAAATGGACAGTAACAGTTGGACATTAACAGTCCAAGCGTTTGTTAATGAGCTATTTTGACTACCTTAGAGGCAGAACTGGGTTCTTCCCAAAAATAGAACTTGTATCCTCATGTCTTACCTTTCCAACGCCACAAATTTCACTTGAATCGGAGTTCTATAACTCCAGATATAGTTAAAACTCTGAGGAGAGGTCAGACAGTAACAGTTCAAAAATGGACAGTAACAGTTGGACAGTAACAGTCCAAGCGTTTGTTAATGAGTGATTTTGACTACCTTAGAGGCAGAACTGGGTTCTTCCCAAACATATAACTTGTAGCCTCATGTCTTTGCTTTCCAACGCCACAAATTTCACTTGAATCGGAGTTCTATAACTCCAGATATAGTTAAAAATCTGAGGAGAGGTCAGACAGTAACAGTTCAAAAATGGACAGTAACAGTTGGACAGTAACAGTCCAAGCGTTTGTTAATGAGCGATTTTGACTACCTTAGAGGCAGAACTGGGTTCTTCCCAAAATAGAACTTGTATCCTCATGTCTTAGTTTTCCAACGCCACAAATTTCACTTGAATTGAAGTTCTATAACTCCAGATATAGTTAAAAATCTGAGGAGAGGTCAGACAGTAACAGTTCAAAAATGGACAGTAACAGTTGGACAGTAACAGTCCAAGCGTTTGTTAATGAGCGATTTTGACTACCTTAGAGGCAGAACTGGGTTCTTCCCAAAACATAGAACTTGTATCCTCATGTCTTACCTTTCCAACGCCACAAATTTCACTTGAATCGGAGTTCTATAACTCCAGATATAGTTAAAAATCGGAGGAGAGGTCAGACAGTAACAGTTCAAAAATGGACAGTAAGAGTTGGACAGTAACAGTCCAAGCGTTTGTTAATGAGCGATTTTGACTACCTTAGAGGCAGAACTGGGTTCTTCCCAAAACATAGAACTTGTATCCTCATGTCTTACCTTTGCAACGCCACAAATTTCATTTGAATTGGAGTTCTATAACTCCAGATATAGTGAAAACTCTGAGGAGAGGTCAGACAGTAACAGTTCAAAAATGGACAGTAACAGTTGGACAGTAACAGTCCAAGCGTTTGTTAATGAGCGATTTTGACTACCTTAGAGGCAGAAGTGGGTTCTTCCCAAAACATAGAACTTGTATCCTCATGTATTAGCCTTTCCAACGCCACAAATTTCACTTGAATCGGAGTTCTATAACTCCAGATATAGTTAAAAATATGAGGAGAGGTCAGACAGTAACAGTTCAAAAATGGACAGTAACAGTTGGACAGTAACAGTCCAAGCGTTTGTTAATGAGCGATTTTGACTACCTTAGAGGCAGAACTGGGTTCTTCCCAAAATAGAACTTGTATCCTCATGTCTTAGTTTTCCAACGCCACAAATTTCACTTGAATTGGAGTTCTATAACTCCAGATATAGTTAAAAATCTGAGGAGAGGTCAGACAGTAACTGTTGAAAAATGGACAGTAACTGTTGAAAAATGGACAGTAACAGTTGGACAGTAACAGTCCAAGCGTTTGTTAATGACGATTTTGACTACCTTAAAGGCAGAACTGGGTTCTTCCCAAAATAGAACTTGTATCCTCATGTCTTAGTTTTCCAACGCCACAAATTTCACTTGAATCGGAGTTCTATAACTCCAGATATAGTTAAAAATCTGAGAAGAGGTCAGACAGTAACAGTTCAAAAATGGACAGTAACAGTTGGACAGTAACAGTCCAAGCCTTTGTTAATGAGCGATTTTGACTACCTTAGAGGCAGAACTGGGTTCTTCCCAAAATAGAACTTGTATCCTCATGTCTTAGTTTTCCAACGCCACAAATTTCACTTGAATCGGAGTTCTATAACTCCAGATATAGTTAAAAATCTGAGAAGAGGTCAGACAGTAACAGTTCAAAAATGGACAGTAACAGTTTGACAGTAACAGTCCAAACCTTTGTTAATGAGCGATTTTGACTACCTTAGAGGCAGAACTGGGTTCTTCCCAAAATAGAACTTGTATCCTCATGTCTTAGCTTTCCAATGCCATAAATTTCACTTGAATCGGAGTTCTATAACTCCAGAAATAGTTAAAACTCTGAGGAGAGGTCAGACAGTAACAGTTCAAAAATGGACAGTAATAGTTGGACAGTAACAGTCCAAGCGTTTGTTAATGAGCGATTTTGACTACCTTAGAGGCAGAAGTGGGTTCTTCCCAAAACATAGAACTTGTAGCCTCATGTCTTACCTTTCCAACGCCATAAATTTCACTTGAATCGGAGTTCTATAACTCCAGTTATAGTTAAAACTCTGAGGAGAGGTCAGACAGTAACAGTTCAAAAATGGACAGTAACAGTTGGACAGCAACAGTCCAAGCATTTGTTAATGAGCGATTTTGACTACCTTAGAGGCAGAACTGGGTTCTTCCCAAAAATAGAACTTGTATCCTCATGTCTTACCTTTCCAACGCCACAAATTTCACTTGAATCGGAGTTCTATAACTCCAGATATAGTTAAAACTCTGAGGAGAGGTCAGACAGTAACAGTTCAAAAATGGACAGTAACAGTTGGACAGTAACAGTCCAAGCGTTTGTTAATGAGCGATTTTGACTACCTTAGAGGCAGAACTGGGTTCTTCCCAAAATAGAACTTGTATCCTCATGTCTTAGCTTTCCAAAGCCATAAATTTCACTTGAATCGGAGTTCTATAACTCCAGGAATAGTTAAAAATCTGAGGAGAGGTCAGACAGTAACAGTTCAAAAATGGACAGTAACAGTTGGACAGTAACAGTCCAAGCGTTTGTTAATGAGCGATTTTGACTACCTTAGAGGCAGAACTGGGTTCTTCCTAAAAATAGAACTTGTAGCCTCATGTCTTACCTTTCCAACGCCACAAATTTCACTTGAATCGGAGTTCTATAACTCCAGATATAGTTAAAAATCTGAGGAGAGGTCAGACAGTAACAGTTCAAAAATGGACAGTAACAGTTGGACAGTAACAGTCCAAGCGTTTGTTAATGAGCGATTTTGACTACCTTAGAGGCAGAACTGGGTTCTTCCCAAAACATAGAACTTGTATCCTCATGTCTTACCTTTCCAACGCCACAAATTTCACTTGAATCGGAGTTCTATAACTCCAGATATAGTTAAAAATCGGAGGAGAGGTCAAACAGTAACAGTTCAAAAATGGACAGTAACAGTTGGACAGTAACAGTCCAAGCGTTTGTTAATGAGCGATTTTGACTACCTTAGAGGGAGAACTGGGTTCTTCCCAAAACATAGAACTTGTAGCCTCATGTCTTACCTTTGCAACGCCACAAATTTCACTTGAATCGGAGTTCTATAACTCCAGATATAGTTAAAACTCTGAGGAGAGGTCAGACAGTAACAGTTCAAAAATGGACAGTAACAGTTGGACAGTAACAGTCCAAGCGTTTGTTAATGAGCGATTTTGACTACCTTAGAGGCAGAACTGGGTTCTTCCCAAAAATAGAACTTGTATCCTCATGTATTACCTTTCCAACGCCATAAATTTCACTTGAATCGGAGTTCTATAACTCCAGATATAGTTAAAACTCTGAGGAGAGGTCAGACAGTAACAATTCAAAAATGGACAGTAACAGTTGGACAGTAACAGTCCAAGCGTTTGTTAATGAGCGATTGACTACCTTAGAGGCAGAACTGAGTTCTTCCCAAAACATAGAACTTGTAGCCTCATGTCTTACCTTTCCAACGCCACAAATTTCAGTTGAATCGGAGTTCTATAACTCTAGATATAGTTAAAAATCTGAGGAGAGGTCAGACAGTAACAATTCAAAAATGTACAGTAACAGTTGGATAGTAACAGCCCAAATATAAAGAAAGAAATGATAACTAGGATTGGACAAAGAACGACAGTAATAATGAGTGAAATGAGAAAAACATAAAGTACTAAGAAATGACGGAAAGAAAGACTTCTTGGTTGTTGATATGGTTATTATAAAACATATCCTTGAGTGAGGAAAATTTATGGATAAACCTGTGATTTGCAGGAGGGACCACAAACGTGGTGCAACAGCAGCAGCAGGGGAGCACGAGTAG
Organism: Populus simonii; assembly: GCA_007827005.2. Classification (NCBI taxonomy): domain Eukaryota; kingdom Viridiplantae; phylum Streptophyta; class Magnoliopsida; order Malpighiales; family Salicaceae; genus Populus; species Populus simonii. The sequence goes on from CM017480.2 coordinate 5,733,602, forward strand.
AGCTTCTATTGCAGGTAGGTGATCAACACCTATGCTTCCTAGTTAAATTCCATGATTTAATATATTTTGATGTGAAATGCGAATTACTGAATGCATGTGTATTCAAGGTGAAAAGTTGTTTTGTGAATTGCCAAGTGATGAAATTATCACTGAAAAAGGAAAATATGAGAAGTGTGATTTGAGGCATAAACTAGCATACATTTAGTGTATGTTAGGATCCCGGGTAAGGGGATCACCATGTATTGTCTAGCATACATTGAGTGTATGTTAGGATCCCGGGAAAGGGGATCACCCTGTATTGGCTAGCATACATTTAGTGTATGTTAGGATCCCGGGTAAGGGGATCGTCACGAATGGACTAACATACATTTAGTGTATGTTAGGATCCCGGGTAAGGGGATCTTCACGTATTGGCTAACATACATTCAGTGTATGTTAGGATCCCGGGTAAGGGGATCACCATGGAATGGCCATCATACATTTAGTGTATGTTAAGATTTTGGGTAAAGGGATCGCCTTATATCAACTCCTATGGGGTGGTGATGACGATACCAGTGAAAATGGTATCGGTAATGTGATAAGCAAAAGTAACCACGTTGATCTTATAAGGTCTGGAATGAAGGTTGATAGTGGTAGAGGGAACAGTTATTAATAGTTTGAATAAGGAAGAGATTTTAAATAAAAAAAAAAAACTAGAAGGGAGAAGTAAATGAAATATGAATGCATGTTACCCTGTTGAAATTATTAGATATTCATATTGTTATATTTATGGAAATATTCACCTTGCAATAATATGTATTTTGTTTCAGGATCATCGCATGCACGACAGGAGTAGATCCTAGCTTATGTTCCCTTTTTGAAGTCTAGGTGCTAGGGAGTATACCCTTGTATTTTATAAACATGAAAATGGTTGTATAACTTAATTTGTATAATAAATGTTTAAACTTGATTGGATGAACTTAACATTGTAGTTTATATAACCATATTTCATGTCTATGAATTTATATTTATTTAAATTATCCATCCATAATGATATTTTTGTTATATCATGCATATCATAAATATTATGGTTGATAGGTGTGAGTATAATTGTGGAATTGAAACCCAGGTTGATTGGGTCGGGAATTAAGTTATGAGATGCGAACTGTTAGAAGTGTAAACAGGTTACATGTCAGTAATTTGGGACCTTCCGGTATAGGGGGAACTCCGTCGAAATTTCCGGTAGATGTTAACACGAAGACCGGGAATATGTATATATAAAAAAAAATTAACTACTCTGTTTTTCTATTGACATGAGATTGTGGTTTTATCCCAGAAATGGGGGATGTTACACTCATAGTCATACTTGAACCAAAAAACAGAATCATACATGTATAAATGATGTAATTTCTGCACATATCATTGACAAAATTCTATGGAAATGTGTTGAAATGTTGTTGAAATGCAATTGTGTTGTTAGTAAACCTTGAAAGGGCATGTTGTAGCTGAAATGGGACTCCTTCTAGTTAATGCCTTGGTTTTATTGATGTGTTGAATGAACATGTGTGTTCATGAATCAAGAAAGTAAGCATGTGTTTGTGAATTGTAGTTTTGAGTATGGTTATGATAAAATATGATGAATTGCATGTACAAGTTGGGGAGAAATGGGCAGTGATGTTTCGACTGAAGGGAAAGAAATAATTCATGGGGAACCATGTATGATGAACACACTTAGAATGACATGAGATAAATAAGGAGTAAGACCCTTATATGTTAGAGATTTATTATGAATTGTGTTGGTACATTGCCATAATACAATTGAGATGCATGAATTTATGTTGTAGCAATGCTAAACATAGGTTTGGAAGTAAATGAGTTGAGAAAACTTTGACAAATGATCATGGGGTGAGGTTGTGCTATTTGTTAATGAATGGTGAATTGAATGTGATTCAGTGAGGTCCTATGTTCACCCAGGATGAGAAACAATGGTAGGGGTCAAGCCTAATGTAAACCTTACGCTAGGCTGAAGGAAATAAGTAGAACTAGAAACAACTTCATCGCTGCTGACGATTTTCGAATCTGTGGTGACATGGTTCGTGCTAACGATTTCAGCGCCAGCTGTGAAATTGTGTTGTGCTGATGATTTCTTAGTCAGCAACGACTCAGTTTTCATCAATGATTTCTGAGTCAGCTGTGCACCATTTACGCTGACGATTTCAATGTTAGTTGTGAAATTATGTTGCGTTGATGATTTCTGAGTTGGTCGTGACTCAGTTTTCATCAACGATTTCTGCATCAGCATTAGCTTGCGTGCGCTAGCGATTTTTTTCGAATAAGGGTCAACAACAAATCAGTTTTTGCTGTCAAATTCTGTGTTCATAGCGAATCAATTTTCGCTATCGAATCTTGTGCCACCAGCGAATCAATTTTTGTTGCCAAATTCAAGGCCACCAACGAACCAACTTTCTCTGTCAATGTTCTACAATAGACCTCTAGAACAGAATTGACTTAAATGCTTGTAACGATTTCATTGTATGGTTGTGTAATATGTGGAACACTTGATTATGAATATGAGTATTCTTGAAATATGTATGGTGACGAGTTATGTGATTACCGATTGAAAATGTGTTGATTTGTGATCATTGATATGTTTAGGTGGTGCAACTGGGATTGGACCTTCAACTAGGCAAGGACACCTGATTGGTACTTAAAAGTGCATTTTTATCAAGGTTTTATATCATCATTTTGCACTTGAAGTATCAATAACTCCTTAACTAGAGCATGTTTTATAATAACAAGCCTGATAATATAAGATAGCTTTAATTTATGGTAAATGCTCATTTTAAATACAGGCATATCTCACAATTCAAAGGATTGATTGATGTGATTAACTATTGAAAGTGAAAGGAAAAAAGAAAAGGCTAAGCCTAGAAAGGAGATATCGATTCAATTCAAATTGGAACATTGTTCAATTATTGGGTCATATTTGGAGCTGTAGATCTTAGATTTCAGTTTGATTTATATGGATAGAAAGCTAAGAAATAGGCCTATAATGTTCATGAATAGTGGAAGACCCAAATTTATCATTTTCAAATTCAAAGTTTGGTCACAAAAGAGAAGTCAGAATCTGTTCTGTAATCTAGCCCAAACACTGCTCAGAATTTTACCCATAGCTGGAGTTCTAGAAGGCAAAATGACGTCAAATTTGATGTGATTAGTTGGAGTTCTTATTTCCAACAACTTTCATGAAGACAACCTGCTCAAATTCTGATGTTAGCAATGACATTTCATCCAGACAAGAGCTTGAGGGCTATCCACTACGTCCACCAAAAGCACTACTTAGTATTTTAGCCATATCTCGAGCTCTAGTGATCCAAATGCTCTGAAAGTTTATGGGTGGAAAGATAAGATAATTGCCAACAACTGTCATGAGGAGCACTTTGTCAAATTCTGATTGCATCAATGTCATTTCATCCAGCCAAAATGCTTGAGTGCTGTTGTCCACCAAGTTCACTAAATCAATAGTTAGCCACTACATCAATAATCAATTACCAAATAAATAGTTCTGAATTTTAGCCTATAAAAGGAGGCATTTGCCATTCATTTAGGAATCTTGGTTCTTCATATCAAGATCTTTCTCTTGCTTTTTTTCTTTGTAATGTTCAAGTTTTATTCCATGTTATATTTTCCTTAATCTCTTGTTTATGCTTTTCATTTCCTTTACTATACTTAGTTAACTTCCATGTTTGTGTTTTTGTATTGTTTATTTATGTTTTTCTTCTTCATAATGTCTAGCTAAGTTAATTATGTCAAGGTGAAAAGGTTTCACTAATGGTGTTAGGATAAGTATAATATAAACTCAATATGGACTTCAATGCTTATATCCTAAACAACTTGCTATTAACATGTCTTATCATTTTTATCTTATTAATTCTTAATACCTTACTTGTTAAATGGTTAATCTAGATTTGTGTTGTATAACACTTGGTACATCAAATACTTGATCCTACATGGTCTTCGGCCGACATCGTTATTATGAAAGGAACTTGATTTGTTGTCAACATAAGTTAGCATCATGAATACCTGATAAAATTTATAAGTATGGTATTATGTAAATAAGATGAGTAATATGACCATGTTGATAATTTATAAAGAGTTTATACTTTACTTATCTCTAATACTATTAGTGGATCCTCTAACCTTGACATTTGTTTTCATCATTGCTTAATCTTCACATTAATCTTACATCTCAAAGTCCTCTTTAACTCATCATCACCATCATCACCATCATCATCATTGTTGTTGTTGTTGTTGTTGTTGTTATTTATATAGTTCACCTCCCTGTGGTTCGACCTTGATCTTGCCGGGTTATTTATTACTTTGACACTCTTGCACTTAGGATAAGACATCAACTCTTTGATCGTGTCAAGTTTTTGGCGCCGTTGCCGGGGAGGTAAATTCTTGTATAAATTATAATATTATTTTATTTTCACTTTTCTTGTATCTAACTTTTGTTTCTTTTTCTTTTGTTTTCTTCTTCCTTTTATTCTCTTCTTACACGTACATGGGAGTTCGGTCACATACATTAAGTGGTAGACTTTGTAGGGTATCCTCATCATTTTCAGAAAATATGGCCGAAGAAGATAACAAATCACTTCATAATGAGAATAATGAGAATAATCTAGTTAGAATACTAAGAGACCACATGAATCCAACAAGAACAAGTGCACTCTCATATATAGTTTTCCCTCCCGATGCATCTCACTTTAATTTTAAACCAGGCATTATTCAACTTTTATCTTCTTTTCATGGCTTAGATCTAGAAAATCCATACTTGTATTTGAGAGAATTTGAAGAAGTCTGTAACACCTATAATGACTTAAATTGTAGCATGAACACCATCAGATTAAAGCTTTTTCCTTTTTCATTAAAAGATAAAGCAAAAACATGGCTACAAAATCTTAGGTTAGGATCCATTCGTGCTTGGGATAAAATGCAACAACAATTTTTAAAGAAGTTTTTTCCATCTCACAGAACAAACTCTTTCAAAAAACAAATCACCACTTTCACTCAAAAACCAGGAGAAACATTTTACCAATATTGGGATAGGTATCGAGACTTGCTTAATACTTTCCCTCATCATGGTTTTGAAACATGGAGATTGGTTTCACATTTTTATGAAGGGTCAACACCTAAAGATAGGTAAATGGTGGAATTGATGTTCAATGGAACTTTTGAAAATAAAGACCCTGATGAAGCAATGGAGTACCTAGACTTGCTAGCTGAAAATGCTCAAAATTGGGACACTACAGGCACATATGAGGCACTAGGTAAAACTCAACCTCATACATCTAGTGGAGGTATGTACAACCTTAGGGAAGATCATGACCTCCAAGCCAAATTTGCATCTTTAGCTAGAAAAGTCGAGGCACTTGAATTTAAAAAGAGTAGTCAATTAAAATATGTTCAAGACATTGTATGTCAAATCTGTGAAATGAATGAACATGCAACCAATGACTGTCCAACTTTGCCTTCTTTCAAGGAATGCCTCTATGAACAAGCTCATTCTTTAAACAGTTTTCAAAGGCCCAATCATAACCCGTACTCACAAACATACAATCCTGGTTGGAGAAATCACCCAAATTTCAGTTGGAAAAGTGGTAACAATAATGCACAAACTTCACAGCCACCGTTTCAAGCACACCATAATTTTCAAAATTCTCATGGATATGCACCTCCTTATGCTCTACCTCCTAGAAGAAATCTTGAGTAAACATTGCATGCATTCATTGAAAAGCAGGAGACAATCAACACTCAAAATGCTCAAACCATGGCAGATCTAAAAGATGCTCTTGCAAAATTCACATATGCTCTCATTTTTCAAGAAAAAGGTAAGTTTCCATCTCAACCATAGCAAAATCCCAAAGGGCAATACAATGTAAATGCAAGTAGTTCTGGAAGCCAACACATGGATCAAGTCAAATCAGTCATCACTCTTCGCAGTGGTAAGGTTATTGAAAAACCCACTCTTGAACCTTGTGAGAAAGATGATGAGTTAATCTCTGAGGGTAAGGAAGGGGTTAAATCTGAACATTGCAAAGAAAAGACTGATTCCCCTCCAACACTTCCATTTCCTCATGCTATAACCAAACAAATGGATGATTGCGTTGTGATTAACGATTAGCTTCAACTAATGGCATCCAAGAGGGATGACCGGGTTGTGTTTGATGATTTGCTTCGGTTAATGGCATTATTAAGGGATGACCGAGATGAATTAATGATTAAATTCGACTAATGACATTTTAGATGGATTGTCGAGTTGCGTTGATGATTAGCTTAAGCTAATGGCATCCTAGATGGATGGTCGGGTTGCGTTGATGATTAGTCTCGGCAAATGGTATCCTATAGGGATGGCTAGGTTGAATATGACATTTAGTTTTGGCTAATGGCATTTAAATGGATGACCGAGTTGATTATGATGATTAGCTTCGGCTAATGGCATCCAAGATGGATGGCATGGTTGTTTTTTATTATTAGCTTCGGCTAATAGCATCCTAAGGGAATGACCAGGATGAAATGATGATTATCTTTGATTAATGGCATCCGAGAGGGATGATCGGGTTGTGTTTGATGATTAGGTTCGGCTAAAGGCATCCTAAGGGGATGGTCGAGATGAATTGATGATTAGCTTCGGCTAATGGCGTCCAAGATTGATGACTGGGTTATGATTGATGATTAACTTCTGCTAATGACATCCGAGATGGATGACTAGGTTGTGTTTGATGATTAGCTTTGGCTAATGGAATGTCAAATGGATGACTGGGTTGTGATTAACGATTAGCTTAAGCTAATGGCATCCTAGATGGATGATCGGGTTGCGTTGATGATTAGTCTCGGCAAATGGCATCCTATAGGGATGACCAGGCTGAATATGACATTTAGCTTTGGCTAATGGCATTTAAATGGATGACCGAGTTGATTATGATGATTGGCTTCGGCTAATGGTATTCGTAAAAGATGCGGGTTTGATTTTGTGATTCATTTTGGTTAATGACATCCGAGATGGATGACCGAGTTAAAGTGAAGTAATTAACCCTGACCGATGATTAAATTTGGGCCCCACAACTCCCATGAAGAGGTTGGGGCATATGAGTGAGAATAATACATTTAACGAAATAATAAGGATTGTACAATGCATATGAGAAGTAAATGAAAGAATACACTTATTTTTCAGTTGATAACGAAAAGTAACGATAACATTCTTCTAGTTGTTTATTATCATGTTTAGATTATTTACAATTCTTGTATCCATGTTGTTTTTATAATAGAGACATCACACAATCAACGTGCGTAGAAAAGCTTGTTTCATGGGTTCATATATTTTGAAAGGTGGTATGTAATAATATGTTTTTAAGTGCTATGTATTTGATAAAAACGAATGAACTAATTGAATATTTATCATTCGATACTTTTGTAAAGACTTGTATTGAAAATTGTAATGAAATAGGATGCAAAAGTACAATCTTGTAAACATGATGTGATGAATGTATGTATGAGATATTCTCTCTTATGAGAATGTTATATTGTAAAATCACATAAGTATTACATTATACTAAGAGATGAATTCTGTTACAATAAACCCTAAATACTATTGCGAGGATATGTATTGTCACTTTTTATGGGATGTTGATTTACATACCCTATATGGGTTGTGCCTTGCTAATGAATAAAATACATTTATAAATTCAAATAATGATATTATAAAAAGCATCAAGAAGCTGACTTAAAAGAAAATTTCACTGATTTTTTGCTATGAAAAAATCAGGTTGATACACAACTTATACATGCAAGTCTCCTTACAAATTGCAAGCAACGCTAACTGTAGCATGCACCCTACCTCATGCTGCAACAAAGAGTCGATCACAACAAGTTGCGTTTTGCTTGACATTTTAGGACTGCACTTCTCACTCACATCCCACAAATAACATCGACGCTACCTAGCTGAGTGTGTAAAGAGGGCCGTTCAGTTGTACTCTGCATTGACCTAGAGGATTCAACCGACTACAAGTTCCGAATTGAAAAGGCTAGATAAGAACCTCCACAAGGATTTGCTAGACATAACACACAAGGCAACTGTCATTCACTCGGTTTTCATACAGAAACTAAAGACACATCAAGGCTGTCCCCTTCTTCTGAGGACTTTGAAATTACACAAGTTATCATTCTATTTTACATCTCCATGTCTGTCTATTATATCATATCATCATAAGCATAAACATAATGAAGCTAAACAGCCATCTTTACAAGACACAGATGCATTTATTCAGCTGGCTCACATGCCATTCATCCCTCTCCCGAGAAGATTCACCCAACCAGACCTAAACTCAAGCTTGTGCTCTATGGGAAATCTGTGAAAAGCAGAAGCTGACATGCATCACAAAGCCTGCATCATTTCCGTACTCTGGAAGATTTGCTTAAGCCAAAGAGCCTGCTTGTTCACAGAGATCTAATAGATCCAGAGTCTGCAAAACCATCATAGTAGCATTTATGAACACATGAGAACTAAAAATCAATTTGTATATAGGAAAAAAAAATACACATTCAAACAGAAGTTAAGGGGACACAGACAGCAAAGTTTTTTATTGTTGATCATACCTCAGGAACTGAGAGCTCAAGGCGAAACTTGGGGCCATCATAATGATGCAAAACCGGCCTAAAAGCATCTTCCTCCAATGCCTTGTAGAGTTTTCTAATCCGGATCCTCACCTGTTTGTTAATCACCCAAAAAGGGAAGTAAATAAAAGGAAATGAAATGAAGAAGATTCAAGATACAGCAACTAAGTTATTGAAAATCCATATTAGGAATCAATTTTTACCTGAGCAGGAAACCTTGACTCTCCTTTACACTTTTTGTCTTCCCATGCAGTTGGATCAATGTTCGAACCCCCAAAACTTGCTGCCTGTGCAAGACCAAATTGAGAAGCATAAGTTATAGATAAAAGTACTAGAATCATTGCAGCAGACACTTTTGACATCAAGCATCTTGGAGAAAACCATTGCAAATTAAGGGAGTAAAAGTTAAAGAATAAACCTCAAAAATGCCATGTAGCTGGTGAGTGGTGTAATTATAGAGGAAGAGAGGTAAGCCAGGTGTTATTGCTCGGACAGAATCCCTATATCTTGGTGGTAAACCTATCAATTGTGCAAAAATGATTAGATAAGACTTCACAAATGTTGTTAAGAAAAGACAAACCTCAAGATCATATGGACAAACTAGTACTCATAGAGTTGAGTAGAAAGCTTTAAAGTATGAAACAATCACTTTTTAATGCTCATCACTTAGCATCCCATGTTAAAACTTGAACAACAGAAAACTCTCGTCTAGTCAAAACTTGTGACATATGTAAAGGTTTCCCATCATTCAATGTTCTGACATATGGGCAAAGTTGTATTCATACTTCATAATATAAACAAGATATAGCATCTGAATTGTGGCCATCTAACAATTTTTAAGTTACTTTAAACATTAAGGGAAAACTAACAAGAACATGAGGGGAAAAAAGTAAGAAATTACCAAAAAGCTGTCGCTTCAAATCTTCCTGCATGGTGTCATTGTTACAGACAAAGATATATCCTCCAAGCACCTCGTTCCTTGGAAGCGTCTCTGTGGCTGGCAAGGTCTTGAACCTTTTGTCCACTGTATTGTTGTTGTCGTTATTAATGTTGTTATTGCTGTGGTTACTGGGATCTTTGCTACTGAGGTTGTTGCCACTGTACTTGCTACCAGTCATATTGCCAACGCTGTTTATGTTGTTTTTCTGGTACACTGCATTCATATTGTAAGCATTGTTCCTTAAGGAACTTTTGTTCCCATTTTCTGTCATCTTGGACTCCAAGTTCATCATGTTGAAATTGAAACTTTCAAATTTATTTTCTTCTTGGAACCCAATCTTATCCCTTGACCTCATTTCTGGAAGGCCCTTTGAAAGGTCAAGGTTATTCATACGTTCACCCTTTCCCCGGGTCTGCTCAGCCAATTTCAAAGCAGCCATTAACCACTTATGATCCTCTGAGACTTTTGATTGTCCTCGAAGCTCATCACCCAGTTGCCAGAAGCTGTGCAGGCTCTCCATCTTGCAAATCCTGATGAGATGTCACACAAGATAGATGCTAGTGAAAAATAAATATATTAAAGAAAAGAGGGAGAAAGCTAGTTCAGAGGAAAAGTTCAACAGAATTAGGCCAAAAGTCAAGTGTGTAGAAGAAAACCATTGCTGCACAAAACAAACCATTATTAAATTTAAGTGATGTGCATCAGCAAGCAATCCTATCAACTCACAAGGAAAAATTGGATAGGATCAACCAAAGTTAGGTGTTCTACACGTGTTCTATAATTGAATGTTGACTAGGATAAATTCCATCGATAAAGAGAAGACTGATAGAGGTAACCATGTATATCATTCAACAATTCAAAAATAAGTAACAACTGTCAGACAATACACTAACATCGAAAGAAGCACATTTTTTAAAACCCCACCCCTCCCAAAAGAAAAACTCATCCTTTTAATCCAAATTATGAAGAAAAAAACGCTTGGCAGCAGTATTTGTCAAGAAAAACCCATAGTATTTGAGTGATAAAGTTGCAGTAAGCCCATTTCAACATGTCCCTCTTCATTCCCAGTAAAATAGTCAATTTTAGGAAAATAATTAGAAAACCACTTCTCCAGGAAAAGCAATTCCAGACAAACATTCAGCATAATTCCACCTGGGTATTCAATTCCCACTATCTGTTAACAGTCCCAGGCTCAATCATTTAATTCCCATCAACATGATCTCACGACAATGGATAAACATGCAAACATTTGTATACTATGGGAAAGCAGACAGAACCATATTTATAACATAACAAACTAAAAATTGCTTAGATTTTGATTTTTAAACAAAGAAAATTTCAATGACTTGTTTTCAACTGCTTGCACAACCTTAACGACACAAACTCTCACAACATAGCACATAAAAAATTTCGAAATCACACTGACTTAGAATCAAATTTTTTTTCAAGTCATAACTACCAACTAGAAAATACAGAACAGTTTCCTTTTTCTGCAACATTTCTCTGACATCAAACAACACTTAAGCCCAAAAAAAGAAATAAATACAGAAAGTCTAGAACAAACCCAAAATTTCAGTCTTTAAAACCAGTACCTAGCTTAATAATAACCAATATTAAATCTAGCCGTGCCATTAATTAAAATTCCTTAAAAAAAGGGAGAAACAAAAACTTAAATTAACCAGAATCAAAACCAAAAACCCACATTTAATCCAACTAAAGAATCCAGTCAACAATATTGAATATTTACCCTAAAAGAAGACTATTGTCAACTCAATTACCAACCAAACACTAAAATCTAATAACTTTAGCAAACCAAAATCAAAACCCACATTTAAAACCAACCTACAAACCCAAAAAAACCAAAGTAAAGCTTGAATTTTTACCTTTTAAAAAAATAAAGACAAGTGAAGTGAAGTGAAGTGAAGTTTTGAGCTTTAAATTAAGGAATTGAAGCTTGACTAAAGAGTAAATAATTACACGAATATATTAAAAGGAACCCTAGATTTGGGGCATCCAGAAAGAGAGAGAGTACCTTCTTTTCTTTTATCTGCCTTCAACTGTGAAATCCGCAGTACACGACACAGAGAGTGAGAGAGAGAAACGGAGTGGATTTTTATTTTTGTATTTATAGCTTGGTATTCCAAAAATGCCATTCTGATGTTTTTGCAGTGCTTTGGCGCCACAGCGGGTTTTTCTTTATTATTATTATTATTTCGAATTTTTGTGAGCGAGAATAGTGCTTGAAATTGCTACTTTTTTTTTTTTTTACTTTGCAAGGAGTAGTAGTGGAGTTTGGAGACGCTTGTGCTCTCCGCTTCCACGCGCCAAGTACGCAGCGTGTAAATTCTTGTTTCTTTTATTATTATTATGGTTTGACTCCCGATGGATTTGCAAGGCAGTATTTGTTTGTAGGCTGTATTCGTGCTATTTAATTTTTATTTTATTTTATTTATTTTAAATTGATATTTTTTATTTCTAAATCCTTAAAAATATATTGATATTAAAAATAAAAAATAAAAATATTATTTTAATTTGTTTACAAGTAAAATGTACTTTGAAAAATAATTTATATCATAATCTCAAAATCACTATTAACATTTGTATCCCTCATTTATGATTAACAATCACATGATATTTTATCAATGTATTTGTTATTACTAAAATTTAAATTTCATTTAAAAAAACATATAAAATTTTAATTCTTCAAAATTTTAATTACTGTATTATGTATTTTGAAATAAATATTTTATTTTGAATATACAAAAACAAATCCAAAACAAGAAAAAAAAATATAGTATGATATTCTAAAAAACTTAAATACACTAATTATACCAAAGAAAAAATGATTTCTACTTTTAATTATATTTTACATATATGAATATAATATCAAAATCTCAAGGTTATTGTAATAGTTAAGCATGCATGTTCTTTTTTTATATTTATTGTGTCCAAATTCAAACCTTGAACCTAACATTTAAGAAGTGTATTCTTAAGATAATTTTAAAAAGTATATTATTTTCAATTAGCGTAATAATTGAACCAATGTACTATTAATATTTAATATCATCATTTATATAAAAAAAATATAATTCAAGGTAGTTTGGTTTATCTAAATAATAAAAGTAAATTATGAAACGAGATTAAAAAACAGTGAGAAAAAAATAACATCTATCCATGCTCCCCCCTCTAGGTATAGATACATGCCTTATAAGAAATACTGAATTCAGGAATAACAAAACTGTTGATGTAACCACCTATGTACTGCTGACTAAAAATGATATCGGTGATCATGTTTTTATGTTCCTTGACATCATCACTACAAAAGTAGTTTTAGACTTGCATAGGATATAACAGGTAATTAACATTCTTTAAAAAACATGTTGGCAAAATAATAATGAATTTGTCTTTTTGTAAAATAGTATAATTTTTAAATCATGTTTTAAAACTACAACATTAATTAAAAGTTATGTTTGAAGCCGTGACTTTAATTAAAAAAAATAAACAAAAAACCTCTAACCCTAAACAATATCCTAACCTCAAACTATAACTCTAAACACTAAACTTAAATCCTCATACTATAATACTAATCACTCACCTTAAAAACAAACCTTAATCAACCTAAAATACAAACCTCAAACCCTAAATTCTAATATTAAATGAAATCTCAAACCTTAAACACTAACCCTAAAATTCAAACCCCAAACTTCAAACACTAAACATTGAGGTTGTATTTGTTTTTGTGATCTAACCATGCTTTTTATTTTTTAAAAAAACCTTTTTAGCTTTAAATTATTATTTTTTGGTGTTTTTAGATTGTTTTGATGCATTAATATTAAAAATAAGAAAACATTATTTTGATGTATTTTCAAGTGAAAAGCACTTTGAAAAATAACTTTTATTACACTTTCAAACAGGCTTTAGCATTAACTCCAAACCACAAACCAACCCCTAACCCTAGACACTAACCCTAAATCCATACCCCAAACCTCTAATTCTTAAACACTAACCTTAAATCCAAACATCTAACCCCTAACCCTAAACACTAACTCTAAATTCAAATTCATAACCTTAAACTTAAACCCCTAATCCCTAAACACTAAATCTAAATTCAAATTCCTAACCCTAGACTCAAACTCCCAACCCTAAACATTAACCCTAAATCCTAAATTATTTTCATAAATTACAAATAACCAATTAAACTCGTATCAATATAGCAAACCAAAAACCAAATAAACTCTAAAAAGTCAAAGAACACAAAACAACAACTACTCACACCTGCAATAATCCTATGCATGGTGGTGAAAATATCAACATACAAATACACAATTGTGAATGTATAGAATAAAAAATGAAGAGAACTCAAGTTATGTCTTATATCTTCCCAAAGAAAAAGATGTAAGAGAGAATTGAAGAAGTAGTCTAGGCAGGTTAGTATTTTGTTTAAAAAACACAAAAATAACATTAAAATTTATTTACAGTGATGTAATATTTTAATGTTTTTGTTTGTTTATTATAACCAAAACTATTTGCCTAAAAATATTTAGAAGATGTCGTTGATAGTTTGACTAAAAGAGTAAATTTAGAGGATCAATGATTTTAACTTGATTGGATCAAACTGATACTCAAATTACTTAATGACCCTAGTAATTTAATTAATTGTTCATTTGAGATTTTGAGTTTTACTCGTTAATTACTTGATTATGATTTAATTTGAAGGTGTTTTCTGTTATTTACTACATCAAGTTAGATTTATTGCTTCATGAGAGAGTGAAAATATGTAATTGTTCCAAAAAAATTTAATTTGATCATCGTAACACCATAATATAACTTGTATAACATAATTTGTGTTAGTAATAACGCAACATAACAACATTCTATTTGAGGACTTGTAAATGCATGATTTGAAATTCTAAACGACATGTTATCTTTGTTCCTATGTTCACATGTAAATATTTTATTTTAAATTTTAATAGTGTAAAATAAATTTGAGCATTCATAAAATGATCAACAATATTAAAATCTCAACCTGACAAGTCCAAAACAATTATAAAGGTATAATTAAATACAAGAAATAGTGTAAACCCCGACATAAACATCGGACCGAAGGTAGTAAGACCATGTTGATTAATAGAACCCTAAGATGAAGAAAAAAGGAATAAATTATAGAAATAACAATAAATAATGTAAATTAGGAATAAGGAATTTCTCAAAGGTTAGTCAAGGAATACAAATAAATTTGTTCAAATATAGTATCAATTTTTATCAGAAACTTGGAGAATTACCTGGAATTATTTAAAAGACATAAGACATTGGCAAAACTATAAATCTAACAAAAAATTCTAGCCCGTCTCTTTTGTGTCGACCATGGAAGGGAAGGGGAAGCTTTCTTATCCTCTTCTTCTTGCATTTTCTCTAATTTCTTATTTAAAACCAACTATTGGGACATCATATGTAAAGTTATTAGAGTTTAAACACTTCAACACAAAATTTAGGATAGATTAAAGTGAGAGAAAATGAGTGTTATAGAGAAAAACCAAAGGATTTTGAAGAGGAAGAAGAAGAGGTGGAAGAAAATCACCTAGAGGGCATACATTGAGCATAAAAAAGATGAGTGAAGTGTTCTCTACCAATTATTTCATTGTTGAATGAGGTTTAGTCAAATTTTAAGCAACATCCCTAAATTTTTAAATTAGGGTTCTTGGTTAAAATTGTGAGAAATGTAAAATTGATGTAAATTGATTCTCTTAGGATGAATTATGTTAAAAAGGACACAAGAATCATAAGGAATTGAAGAAGGGACTTGTTGTTTTTTAGGGCCTAGGGCCGAGAAAATAGGGAGTAATAAGGGGATTAGTTTATTTGGTACTTATTAAGTACATGTAATTGATGTGTATTATTATAATGATGATGAATAATTGATGTGGTTAAGGTGTTAGTAAGTTATGATAATGCTTAGGGTTTGAAAGTAGATGATTGAGTAAATTGTTGTTTAAAACCCTGGAAATAACTTTGATTGATGAGGAATATGCATGAAAACTTATATGAAAAATAAAGAAAATCCCTCGAACTTTGAGATATAGATGTTACTTGATGTGTATGGATGAAGATATGACATGATTTTAGCCTAAATTGTTTTTAGGATGGTTAAAATAAATATGAAAAATATGTTTTCCAAACATGATTGCGTGATGTGTGTGGATGAGATATGAAACAATCATATTTAGAAATTGTAAAATGTGTGTTAAATGTGGAACCGAGATATGGTTCCTAGGTTAAATGGATATGATGATAATGTTTGGTAAATTTTGATATGACAAGAGAGACTTTAGAAGCTAGACAATAGACAAGAGGAGCAAGATCGTCACGAGCAACAGGTAAGTGCTCAACACCATACACTAGTTTTAAATTTAATGATTTTCATTACTGTTGTTGTAACACCTCGTAGTTATCAACATTGTAATGATGGTTTGAGCCTTTAACTCAATGAAAATAGGGTAATTTTTTTTTTTTTATCATTAGTCTTATACTAACAAATCAACCATACAATCATATTCATACATTATTCACCAATTTTCAAATTTTACTAAAATTTCAACAAAGTCTTATTTATCCGGGTCACTAAATAGTTATTCTTTTCACCTAAAATACATGTGTAACAATTTATGGAAATTCAGTTCTCATAACATAACAATTTATTCTCAATATCAGGGCTTAGACTGCTTAATCAACTAATCATTATTTCCATCCAGTTTATACATTTTAATGTTCATTACGCATATAGACAATCACACGTGACTTTTCATTAAGGACAATTCCATAAATTAAAATACAAATACATTCAAGTTCTATTTTCATTCCTAAATCATACTAATTACAATATGTTTAATTGTCATCTCTATTTACTACATTCCCTCTAGGACAATAATCCACTACAATACTAGTTAGCTCACAAGCTTAGACACAATCTGGCAGAAATGTATGTGATGCCTCTGCAACTATAAAATTATTATAAGCTTTCAATATGATAACACAACAAAAGGTCACAATTCACGCATACATTTTACAGACACAACTAGATAATGAACATTTTCTTATTCTATACATTATATATAGAATCACATAAATATATCAATCTTACACTTCATTTATGCTTTAACAAGTTTTTTTTATTCATACCTTTTTCTCTGGTTTTTACCCTTCATTTACTTCTTACAAAATTTCCTTCCAAAATTCTCATTTTTAAATCTAGTGGCAATCTCCTATATGTGACTTCTCCTTTGAATATCATCTCTAACTTTTATTTCTTGTGTCTTTCTATCTCATGATATTACCCCTTAAGATATATTAACGAAGAAAGTTCTTACTCAAAGCTCTCATTATATATACTCTTAAAAACATGGGACACCATGACGAACACTTTCTTTCAAATTCCAAACTATAATGATCAATAGTTAAACTACCTAACTACATATATTGATCATTTAGTGCACACGTTAACCAATCTTCCCTTATCTCCACGTTACGTAGGTATGACACTTCATATCTCAACATACATGCCAACCATTGTTTAATTGTCACAATGCATCCTTGCATATTTTCACATCACAGAGTCCACATTCCTTGCAAAGTGGGGTTGCTACATCAATCCATCTTCTTTTAACATTCGAGATTTCCTTAAATGTCATCACTTATCACTTTTAAATTGTTGTTTTGACCACTATCCCATTACAATAGGACCATCTAAATGGTCTCCTAATGTACTATACTTTTGCTATTAGAACAACTCCAAAGTGCATTGCATTATGCTATTCAATATAGACCCTTCTTGTAACATAATATATTGTCACCACAGCCTTTAAATGCATATTACAATTCAAACAATGGTGACCAATATTTCAAAGATCTTTCATTGTGCTTTGGTCGTTTAAGGTTCATTTAAACCAATGTTAGTCTATACAATATGCATCATCACCAATTTCTCTCAGCCATATATTTCCTGTATATATACATGACTACTCGTGCATTACATGCATACCCACCACTTGGGCCAAGGTTCTCAACATATACACATGTTTTCTCACGATCACTGTCGCACGTCCCCCGCGCGACGTCGGTTTGACAATTTTTTGTTTTGTTTGATTGATTCGTTGGGAGTTGCCACCTAGTATTTCATTGAGGGTTGCTAGGAAACTCGCATGTACTGGTCTTGTCAGAGATTCATAGGTAAGAGATTGATTGTGATTAGAGAAGGTATTAGTACCCCTAACGCACCCTACCTGAGGTAAGCTGCTTCATGACATTGATGTGTTAAAGAAGTTTTAAAATTTTTATCTTTTCATCGGATATTAGGAATACGACTTACATATAAGTTCATAATCCTTGACCATGAGCAAATCTAAATATTAAATTCTTCTTTATTCTTTGCAATTTTATCATAAAAAAAAACATCCATAAAAAAAAACAACACATTCACTTTCCCTATGTTTTTTCTTTTTTTACATCCATAACACAAATTATAAAAAATCAACACTAAACAAAAATTACATTAAACAATTTAAAATTTACAAAATAGCCCCTAAAACTCCAGGAATTGCAGGGAAGGCCTTCTGCACCACCGGAATAGTGTTAAACAGACTTCTGGAGCAGCAAGACAGTGGTGGCGCATCTACTCCACATGCCACCGCATTGGCGGTGCGTGGGTTCACGCGCCGCCACCAGAAAACCTAGGCAAGCAAGGGTCAGTCACAGCTTCCTCCCCTCTTCCCGTCCTCACTGGTGTGACCTGCAAAACACCCAAAAATGCAACAGGCAGTCGATTTTAGTTTTTCTTTCCTTCATTTTCAGATCTGCTTCTCTTTCTCTTCTTCTCCGTTTCAGATCGGCTTCTCTCTACAGATTGATTCTTTTCTTTTTCATTCCCATTCTTCTCTGTTTCAGGTGGCGGTAAGACCAGGGGGGCCGCCGGCTGCTAGGCTTTTGTCGGGTTTGGGCGGCGGAGATGGAGAAGAGATTTGCTGTGGGGAAGGCTTCGGTGTTAATGGAGACGAAGAGATCGGGGAAGATCGGTCTGGGTTCTGTAGGAGAAAGACAAAGGATCTGGTGAAGAGGGAAGGTCTGTGGAAGTGGGGTCTTTGGGTGGTTGGTTTGAGGGAGAAGAAGCAGACAATGGGAAAAGGCTGGGGGAGGTGGTGGTTGGCTTTAGAGATGGAGTGGGAGGAGATCGTAGAACCGGCTGGGAGAGGGAAGATTTGGTGAGGTGAGGGGCTGTGTCGGTTTGGGAGAGAACTAGAGGAAGCAGGGGGGAGATGGAGCTGCTGTGTTTGGGCTATCTAGGTATGGCTAATGGCGAGATAGTGTGGGTTTGTGAGGGAGAGGCTCTGTGTTCACAGGGGAAGATGACGGGTCCCCGGGGAAAACGGGGAGGTCTTGGCCGAGAGAGGGAGGTTCTTATGGGGGAAAGAGATGGCCGGGTCTGTGGGGATGCGAAATCAACAGCCTAGGGGGCGGCGACTTCTTTTTGGTAGAGATGGGGAATGGGCGGCGACTTTAGTGAGGGAGAAGAAAGGGTTTTGATTTTTAGGGTTTTTTGTGTTCTTTCAATTGTGCAAAATTGCCCCCTCCCCCTTTGTGTGAGTTGTGGACCTATATTATAGGTAAAATGTTGCTTGGGCCTCAAAATTGGTCCCTCAACTTCTTTTTTTTTTGTAAATTTGATTTTTCTTAATTTTTTTTCTATTTTTTGAAAACGAGCAATATCAACGTCGACTCAATGAGGAAAATCAATGATTTTAAAAATGATGCATGAAAAGTCGAACGCGTTCGAAAAACCTTTGAAAATTTAAATTCTTTTTTAGACGACATTGAAAATGCTAAAAACGATGCAAATATATTAAAAACATATTTTTTTGGATTTTCATTTTTTTCGCTATTTTTAGATTTTCTGAAAATTTTATCAAAAAGCTGAGTCTAAAATTAGGTAACAACAATCACAAGGCTTAAATCGAGTTACTACACCAACCATTTATCATCCAACATCTAGGTTTGCCCCAAAAGCCTATTTATCTTTACTTTTAGGTTATTGTTCAGTCATCACCTCATTAAATTTAAACTATCATAACAACAATCAGTTGTACATATTTACGTTGTTAAAAATATCTTTAATTATACCATTTTTACACCATCAAACAACCCTAAATAATCCTTGTTTACACTGACATAACCAGCCCTAATTACACATTGTCATAACCCAATTCTGGGTTATTTTCCAAAAATCAATTTTTTTTTAAAATAAAAATAAAAATAAATAAAATAAAGGCTGGCAACGTGGAGAAAGAAGGTCGGGGAATTAAGCAGTAATTTTGGAGGAAATTTTAAAGCCTAATTGTACCCCCATTATGCCCAAAATGGAGAAAAATGTAAATTCAATGTCAAATTAAATGATTATTGGATGAATTTGCATAAAAATTAAGTTCGAGGACATAATTAAATTTTTAATAGGCCAATTTGATGTAATCATGGGCCAAATTGAATTTTAATTATGTTTAAGAATTAATTTGGGTCCAATTGAAGGATTTAATTAAGTGCAAGAACTTAATTATACTTTAAATGGGTCAAATTAATTTTATTTGGGGCTTAATTGGTGAAAAATTAAGTTTGGGAGCCTAATTTGGGCTTAATTGAGAAGATTGGAATTTTGAGAGATCAAATTTAATTTTTACCAAGTTAATTGATTGAAATTATGGGTCAAATTGCAAGAAAATTGAAGTTTTGGGGTCAATTAGGGGCTAAATTGAAGAAATTCACAACCAAGGACCAATCTACAAAAGGCGCCAAACTATAGGGGCTCAATTGACAAAAACCGGGGGTGAAATTGAAGAAATTGAGAGTTTAATGGTCAATTAGGGATTCAATTGAACAAATCTGAGACCAAGGACCATATCGCAATAGGCGTATATTTTCAGGGTTCGAATTGAAGTTCATCAAGGGCTTAATCGCATTAAATCAAAAGTTTAAGGTCAATTAGGGGTTCAATTGAAAGCAATTGAAAGCTGGAGGCCTAAATTGAAAATAAGTTAAAATCCCTAATTCAAACATAAAACGACGTCGTTTCATTAAAAAAAAAAGAAGGATCAGATGACGCGTCGTCTAGTCACTGTTCATTATCTTTTTAATTTTTTTTTCCCGAGAAGCTGGTCCGGTTACCTACTTTGTAGCTGCATTTAATGTACATAACGTCCACCAAATTTTCCAAAACTTGCACGAAACTAATCACAAGACATCCCTCTACATCTGGGTATGGTCGTCACCGGCTCACTAGCAAAGCAATGGACGTGGGACCACCCCAAAGAGGCCAACTCAGGCAGCCTGCAGCTGCAGATTTGACAGTGCACCATGCCTACTTTGAACCAATGGTTGGGATCCTTCCCAATTGAATCAAGGGCTGAAATTTTTCCCCGATGTAGACAAGATTGCCCTCTTCCACCGCCTATAAATAGAGGTGGATTTCATGGCTTGAGGGAGGAGAAAATCGGGTCCAAAAATCACAAAAAACCAGCCTTCCCCCTATTTCCATTTTCCTTCTTTCCCTGTCAGCATTTTGCGGCTCTCTCCACCTCTTCCACAGTTGCCTTCTCCGACGAGAATACCGATAAACCCAGCCTATACACCACGAACACCAGCTCCACCATAGGAAGCCAACTGGCCACTAAGCCGCCACCACGACTCTCTCCATCTTCTCCTTCCAGCATTTCTCTCTCCTCTGCAACTTTCTTCTTCTTCTTGCACAGTAGCAACTCCGGCGACCAAGCTCTCCATCAACGTCACCACCAACAGTCAGCCATCTAGACCAGTAGCTCCTCCCACTTGTGTCAAGTGGCATCCCCCTACTTCTGCCCCGTTCATTCTCCCTGTTCTCGTGGCCATTGCATGCAGAAGATATTCTGCATGCAATGGCAGAATAATTAACCTTAAAGGTGGGCCGGACCTGATTTGGCCGAGCCTAAATTTCTGGGTCATATCCGGCCCACTCCCAAAAAAGATATGTTGGGCCAAGATCGGCCCAACCATTTTGGGTCGATATCTGCCCACCTTTTTGTGGGCTGCGCCGGGCCCAGTTAGCTGGGTCGGCCCAGCCCACATGTTTAATATTATATAATATGTATTGTATATAATATTATATCTTTTTTTTTAATCCAAAAAATTTTCAAAAAATCATTTCAAAAAAAAAATTGTGATTTTCTCAAATATATTTCTACCAATTTTGCATAATATCGGGTTATACATTTACATTGTAAAATATAAATCCGATATTAAAATACACGGTTTTCTCCAAAATATTTTTTTAAAATATTCAAAACATTTTCAAAAAAAAAATCTAAAAAACTTTTAAATCAATTTCCCTTTTCAAAAACAAAAAAAGAAATATTTTGTTTTTATGCATACGACTGAATCCTAAAATCCAAGCAGATTTTTCATTAAAAAAAACAAAAATTGCATCTTTTTCATGTATTTTTTAAATAAAAAATGGATATCATAACTAGATTATGATCATCCATTAAGGTTTGACCAAAATGTCAAAAATCTTTTTCCAATTTTTTTTAGGGTCCAGATGTAGACTTTAATATTTGTAGGGTGTAAAATTACACGATAAAGTACACCATCAGGTATTAAAGATATAAGGTGTAAATAAATGCGATGCCAAAATTCAGACTTTAGAAGGGTTTGGACTTAACCTAATATGGTAGAGATTTTCTCATGAAGAGAGATCTGCCTTGAATCTTAGAAAAGACCAACAAATAAAAACCTGACTTAGAAAAAAACAATCAAACAACAATGTAGCTTACCTTAGGTAGGGTGCACTAGGGGTGATGCGTCTTCCCCTTACACAATCAGTCCCTTACCCAAACTCTCGTAGACCATAGGTTCCTAGTGACCATAATATTAGGTGACGACTCCTAAACATTAATAATAATTTTATGATTAAATCTAAAAACCCTTTCCAACACTCAACACCTCACACAGGAGGCACGACAGAAGCCTCCACCGTCGCCAGACGACGTCGTGTCGGCTCGCACCCCCGCGACACACGTCATACACGCTATTGAAACAACTCCAAATACATCATGTTATGTTGACAATTCAACCCTGAATGTACCATTTATTCACTGCCAAGAAGAGCCCTAACTATTCTATATGTATGTTGTCATAAGTAGCCCTATCTGCACTTGTTCATGCTGTTAAAACAGCTTGAAAACACACCAATTTTCATTGAAAAAAAAAACACCAACTCATACTATGACTCTATTATCTAAATAGGCTTGAAACACACCACTTTTATGTTGTTAACTCAAACTTGTCATCATATTTTTATTTTACAATTCCTGCAATCTAGAACTCAATGATATTCCATCCATGTTCCATAAAAATATCAGATCTTCTTTATTTCAAATAATCTTCCATACACACATGTAAACATGTAAGAATTAGTAAAATGTAACATTCACCATTGCATACTAATTTTGTTAGGTTTTTCGAAACATATATATGTAGTGAAAACGATAAATTTAAACTTTTTCAGGAGTTCTAAAGATCTCATTAGACATATCTAGAGTTGTTTAGGATTTATGAAAATATTACTTTGAGATTAGATGTTCTTATTAGCTTTGAATATTTGCTTCAAGACTAGGTTGTCACAAACCACAAACCCCTTAAATTTTCAAGTTTTAGCGATAATCCACATGAACCATCAGTGAGAAGTATTTTAAACCCTTTTAGGAGAGAGAAATTGCTATACCTTTGATTGCTAGCTCTTTTCTTTTATGTTTTAAATGTTTCTGTATTGTACTATACTCTTAGAAAATAAAAGTATAACTTTCTGTTTATAGAAAAACTTAAAAAAACCCTATAAATGAAAAAAATATCAATTTAACCCTTAAATAATTTCACATATATTATTTTAGGCTAGTTTTAAAAATTTATTCATTTAAGTCCTTACTTGATTGTTTCTAGGTCTATAATTATAATCCCTTGTGTCATAACCCAATTTTAGGTTCCCCTAAATTTATCATTTTCTTTTAAATAAAAATAAAAAAAGGAAGAAAAAAGATTGAAAAATAAAAAAATACAGGAAGACAAATGATTTGGTTGGCAAGAACAGGTTGAAGAATGATCTACATGCATAAATGAGAAATGAAGGGACCAAATTGGATCTTTAATTTTTTTAGAAATTCAATTGTGCCATTGAAGGACCTAAATGTGAAAGGCATTGCAAATTCAAGTTTAATTGAAACAATTGGATGAATTTGCATAAAAATTAAGTCCCGGGGCTTAATTAGATTTTTAATAGGCTAATTTGATATAATTATAGGTCTAGTTAAAGGTTTAATAAAGTTTATAAATTAATTTAGGCCAAAATTAAAAGATTTAATTAAGCGTGGGGACTTAATTAGACTTTTAATGGGTCAAATCAATTTTATTAAGGGTTTAATTGGTGAAAATTAAGTTTAGAAGCTTAATTTGGGCTTAATTAATAATATTAGAATTTTGGAGGACCAAAATTAATTTTTACAAGCTTAATTGGATGAAATCAAGGGTGAAATTGCAAGAAAATCAAAGTTCGGGGTCAATTAAGGGTTAAATTGAAGAATATCAAAACCAGGGACCAAAGTGTAAAAGATGCATGTAAGACCCTCATCCTTCAAAACAAGTTAGATATGAAATACTATAATAAGGTCACATCATTCAACTGAGTATCCGTATTGTAACGACCGACTTTTTCAGAGACAAAATTGATGGAATTTTTTTTAATTGTCCGGTTCTGGATGTTTTTCACCATATCATTCTGCAAATTTATAGTTGCATTTCATTCATTAACAAGGCACAATCCACGTAGGATAACGTAAATCAACATTCTCATAAAACATATTCTCAATACACATGCGCATAATATTTTATTTTCATACTCATAGGTTTACATTATATCATATTGGCATACTTATAAATTCACATTCTTGTTCTAGTCTCGTTATCATCACGAGTTCATACTAGAGTGTCGAACAACAAGTTACAGAACTAGTACTTTCGTTATACTGACCTCATGTAATTTCACAACATGACATTCTCATAAGAAGAATACCACATACGTATATTCATACACATCATATCTACATGATCGCACATTCACATCTGTGTTCCATTTCATTTTGTCATTACAAGTCTTTACAAAAAGGGTCGGACGACTAATTAAGCGATTTACACGTATGTTCATACAGAACTCATATCACCCATAACATGCGAATATATAATTCTTTTCAAATGAGTGAGCCGTGAAATGGATTTCCTTACGCACCATGTTGGTATGATGTCCCTGTTACAGCACAAGGTAATTTCAAGTATTATAGGCAATTAAAAAAAACATAATAAAGCAATATTAACGTTACATTTCATTCATGGACCAAAAGAGCATAATTCTTTCATTTCTCCTGACTTGTATAAATATCACCCTTAATAATTCGTCAATTACCGAGGCTAATTACAATACTCAAACCCGGTCATCCATCTCGAATACCATTAACCGAACTAACATTATTCTTTATTTAAAGCATAACAATCATAGTTAATTAGTACTTAAAAGTGCATTTTTATCAAGGTTTTATATCATTATATTGCACTTAAAGTATCATTAAATTCCCTAACTTGAGCATGTT
The DNA here is from genome assembly GCA_007827005.2 of Populus simonii. NCBI lineage: Eukaryota > Viridiplantae > Streptophyta > Magnoliopsida > Malpighiales > Salicaceae > Populus > Populus simonii. The sequence continues at coordinate 5,758,898 of CM017480.2, forward strand.
TTATAATAACAAGTCTGATAACATAAGATATCTTTAATTTATGGTAAATGCTCATTTTGAATGCAGGCATATCTCACAATTTAAAGGATTGATTGATGTGTTTAACTATTGAAAGTGAAAAGACAAAGAGAGGGCTAAGCTTAAAGAAGAGATGTTGGTTCAATTCAAACTAGAACACCATTTGGTTATTGGATCATAAATAGAGTTGTAGAACTTGGATTTAGGTTTGGTTTATATGGATGGAAAGCTAAGACATAGGCCTAAGACTTTCATGGGGAGTCTAAGATTCAAAAGGGCAGTTTTCAAATTCAAATTGTAGCAACAAAAGAGAATTCAAAATCTGTCCTGTAGCCCAGACATTGTTTAGTGTTTAGCCCATATCTCGAGTTCTAGAAGTCCAAATGATCTCATTCTTTTCTTGTTGGAAAGCTGAGACAAATGCCCAGAACTATCATGAGGCCTATCTATTCAAATTCGGATGTTAGCAATGACATTTTGTTAAGATAAGAAGATAATGGTTATCACCAAGTCAAGAGGTGGCCACCCACTTAATAATTAGTCATTAAATCAATAGTTCTGAATTTTAGCCTATAAAAGGAGGCATTTACCATTCATTTAGGCATCTTGATGTTCAGATCAAGATCTTGCTCTCTTTCTTTGTATTTTGTAATGTTCAAGTTTTATTTCATGTTATATTAATCTCTTGTTTATGCTTTTCATTTCCTTTACTTTACTTTACTTATTTAATGTATATCATTATTATGTTTTTATTTTGTTTATTTATGTTTCCTATAAACGGATTCGGTGATGCACAAGCTCGTCAACGAACTGATTCCCTAGACCACACAACCTCGTCAGGGAATTGATCGGCCAAGCACAGACTCGTCAAAGAACTGATTCGGTGATCCACATAATCATCAGCGAACTACTTCCCGATACCACACAACCTCGTTAGCGAACTAATTCGATGAAGCACAGACTCGTCAGCAAACTGATTCCTTAGACCTCACAGCCTCGTTAGGGAACTGATATGCGGAAGTAGAGACTCGTCAGTGGACTTATTCGATGCACCACACAACCTCGTCACCAAACTTATTTGCTGAAGCACAGAGTTGTCATCGAACTAATGCATTGAAGCACAGACTAGTCAGCGGCAAAGCGCAAACTCCACAATGAACGGATTCTGTGATGCAAATGCTCGTCAGCGAACTGATTCCCTACTCCACACAACCTCATCAAGGAAGTGTGTCCGTTGAAGCACAGATTGGTCAGCGAACTGATTCCCTAGACCTCATAACCTCGTCAGGGAACTACTTCGCTGAAGCATAGACTCGTCATCGAACTGATGTGATGAGGCACCTACTCGTCAGCGAACTTATTCCCTAGACCATACAACCTCGTCAAGGAATTGATCGGCGAAGCACACACTCGTCAACGAAGTGATTTGGTGAAGCAAATAATCATCAGCGAACTAATTTCCGACACCACACAACCTCGTTAGCGAACTAATTTGATGAAGCACAGATTTGTGAGCAAACTGCTTCGCTGAAGCACAGACTTGTCAACGAACTGATTCGATGAAGCACAAACTTATGAGCAAACTGATTCGCTGAACCACAGAATCGAATTGATTCGTTGAACAACAAACTCGTCAGCGAACTAATTTGGTGATGCAAATAATCGTCAGCGAACTAATTCACAACACCACACAACCTCGTTAGAGAACTAATTCCCTACTCCACACAACCTCGTGAGGGAACTGATTCGCTGAAGCACAGACTTGTGACCGAACTGATTCGCTTAAGCACAGACTTGTCAGCGAACTGATTCGATGATGCACATAATCATTAGTGAACTAATTCCAGACACTAGACAACCTCGTCAGCGAACTGATTCTCTACTCCACACAACCTCGTCAGGGAACTAATTCGTTGAAGCATAGACTTGTGACCGAACTGATTCGCTGAAGCTCGGACTCATCAGCGAACTGATGCGCTTAAGCACCGACTCGTCAGCGGACTTATTGGCAAAGCATAGATTCCTCAGCGCACTACTTCAAGGATGCAAATATTCGTCAGCAAATTGATTCTGGGATGGACAACCTCGTTAGCGAACTGATTCATTGAAGCACACACTCGTCAGCAAACTGATTCCCTAGACCTCACTACCTCGTCAGGGAACTGATTCCCTACTCCACACAACCTTGTCAGGGAAGTGAGTCACTGAAGCACAGACTCGTCATCGACCTGATGCTCTGAAGCATAGACAAGTCAGGGAACAGATCGACGAAGCGCTAACTCCTCAGCGAACTCATTCGGGGATGTATATACCCGTCAGCGAACTGATTCCCTACTCCACACAACCTCGTCAGGGAGGTGATTCGTAGAAGCACAGACTCATCAACGAACTGATTTGATGCACCACACACCCTCGTCAGTGAACTGATTCGCTGAAGCACCGACTCATCAGCGAACTGATTCCCTACTCCACACAACCTCTTCAAGGAACTGATTCGCTTAAGCACAGACTCGTCAGCGAACTGATTCCCTAGACCTCATAACCTCGTCAGAGAACTACATTGCTAAATCACAGACTCGTCAGCGAACTGATTCGATGCACCACACAACCTATTGAGGGAACTGATTCGCTGAAGCACAGACTTGTCAGGGAACTGATTCGCTGAAGCTGGGACTCGTTAGCGAACTGATACGCTTAAGTATCGACTCATCATGGACTGGTCGGTAAAGTATAGACTCCTCAGTGAATTGCTTCAGGGATGCACATACTCGTCAACGAACTGATTTAGGGATGCACAACCTCGTCAGCGAACTGATTCATTGAAGCACACACTCGTCAGCAAACTGATTCGCTAGACCTCACAACCTCGTCAGGGAACTGATATGTGAATTGTTTAGTGGACTGATTCGATGCACTAAACAATCTCGTCAGTGAACTGATTTGATGCACCACATAACCTCATCAGCGAACTGATTTGCTGAAGCACCGACTCGTGAGGGAACTGATTTGCTGAATCATGGACTCGTCAGCGAACTGAAGCGCTGAAGCACCGACTCGTAGGCAAACTGATTCCTTAGACCACATAACCACGTCAGGGAAGTGATTGACGAAGCACAGACTCATCAGCGAACTGATTTGGTGATGCACATAATCGTCAGCGAACTACTTCTCGACACCACACATCCTCGTCAGAGAACTAATTCGATGAAGCACAGACTTGTGAGCGGACTAATTCACTGAAGCACAGATTCATCAACGGACTGATTCCCTAGACCACACAATCTCATTAAGGAACTAATTTGCTGAACTACAGACTCGTCAGTGAACTAATTTGATGCACCACACAACCTCGTTAGCGAACTGATTCGCTGAAGCATAGACTCGTCAGCGAACTGATTTGCTGAAGCAGAGACTCGTCAGCAAACTGATTCCCTGCTCCACAGAACCTCATCAGGGAACTTATTCTCTGAAGCACAGACTTGTGACCGAACTAATTCGCTGAAGCATAGACTCGTCAACAAACTGATTCCCTAGACCTTATAACCTCGTGAGGGAACTATTTTGCTGAATCGCAGACTCCTCAGCGAACTGATTTGATGCACCACACAACCTATTTAGTGAATTGATTCACTGAAGCACAGACTCATTAGGGAACTGATTCGCTGAAGCGCGGACTTGTCAGCGAACTGAAGTGCTTAAGCCTCGACTTGTCAGCGGACTGAAGCGTTTAAGCCTTGACTCGTCAGCGGACTGGTCGGCAAAGTATAGACTCCTCAGCGAACTGCTTCAGGGATGCACATACTCGTCACCAAACTAATTCAGGGATGCACAACCTCGTCAGCGAACTGATTCGTTGAAGCACACACTCGTCAGCAAACTAATTTGCTAGACCTCATAACCTCGTTAAGGAACTAATACGCGGAAGCAGAGACTCGTCAGTGGATTGATTCGATGCACCACACAATCTTGTCACCGAACTAATTCGCTCAAGCACAAAGTCGTCATCGAACTGATGTGTTGAAGCATAGACTAGTCAGGGAACTGATCGGCGAAGCGCAGACTCCTCAGCGAACTGATTTAGAGATGCACATGCTCGTCAGCGAACTGATTCCCTACTCCACACAACCTCGTTAGGGAAGTGAGTCGCTGAAGCACAGACTCGTCATCAACCTGATGCTCTAAAGCACAGACTAGTCAGGGAACAGATCGGCGAAGCGCTGACTCCTCAACGAACTGATTCCCTACTCCACACAACATCATTAGGGAACTGATTCGTTGAAGCACAGACTCGTCAGTGAACTAATTCTCTAGACTACACAATCTCCTCAGGGAACTGATTCGCTGAACTACAGACTCGTCAGTGAACTGATTTGATGCACCACACAACCTTGTTAGCGAACTGATTCGCTAAAGCACAAACTCGTCAGCGAACTGATTTGCTGAAGCAGAGACTCGTCAACGAACTGATTCCCTACTCAACACAACCTCGTCAGGGAATTGATTCGCTGAAGCACAAACTTGTGACCAAACTAATTCGCTGAAGCATAGACTCATTAGCCAATTGATTCCCTAGACCTCATAACCCCGTCAGGGAACTACTTTGCTGAATCACAGGCTCGTCAGCGAACTGATTTGATGCACCACACAACCTATTTAGGGAACTGATTCGCTGAAGCACAGACTTGTCAGGGAACTGATTCGCTGAAGCTCGAACTCGTCAGTGAACTGATGCGCTTAAGCACCGACTCGTTAATGGACTGGTCAGTAAAGCATAGACTCCTCAGCGAATTGCTTCAGGGATGCACATACTCATCAGCGAACTGATTCGTTGAAGCAAACACTCGTCAGCAACTTGATTTGCTAGACCTCACAACCTCGTCAGGGAACTGATACACAGAAGCAGAGACTTGTGAGTGGACTGATTTGAGGCACTACACAACCTCATCACCGGACTTATTCGCTGAAGCACTGAGTCATCATCGAACTGATGTGCTGAAGCACAGACTAGTTAGGGAATTAATCGGCGAAGCATAGACTCCTTAGCGAACTGACTCGATGATGCACATGCTCGTCAGTGAATTGATTCCCTACTTAACACAACCTCGTCAGGGAAGTGAGTCGCTGAAGCAAGGACTCGTCAGCGAACTGATTTGATGCACCACACAACCTCATCAGCGAACTGATTCGCTGAAGTACCACCTCATGAGGCAACTGCTTCGCTGAATCACGGACTCATCAGCAAACTGAAGCGTTGAAGCACCGTCTCGTCAGCAAACTAATTCGGTGATGCACATATTCGTCAACGAACTACTTCCCGACACCACACATCCTCGTTAGAGAACTACTTCGATGAAGCATAGATTTGTGAGCGGACTGATTTGCTGAAGCATAGAGTCGTCACCGAACTGATTCCCTAGACCACACAATCTCATCAAGGAACTGATTTGTTGAACCACAGACTCATCAGGGAACTGATTTGATGGACCACACAACCTCGTCAGTGAACTGATTTGCTGAAGCAGTGACTCAGCAGCGAACTGATTCCCTACTCCACACAACCTCGTTAGGGAACTAATTTGTTGTGGTACAGACTTGTGACCGAACTAATTCGTTGAAGCAGAGACTCGTCAGCGAACTGATTCCCTACTCCACACAACCTTGGCAGGGAACTGATTCGCTGAAGGACAAACTCGTCAGAGAACTGATTCCCTAGACCTGATAACCTCATCAGGGAACTACTTCACTGAAGCACAGACTTGTCAGCGAACTGATTCGCTGAAGCAAAGATTTGTCAGCGAACTGATTCCCTACTCCACACAACCTCTTCAAGGAACTGAAGCACAGACTTGTGACCAAACTAATTCGCTGAAGCACAGACTTGTGACCGAACTAATTCGCTGAAGCATAGACTCGTTAGCGAACTGATTCCCTAGACCTCATAACCTCGACAGGGAACTACTTTGTTGAACCACTGTTGCGATGTCGCGGTCGCACAAGGTAATTACCCTAGCTTAAAACACAACACACAAGATAGTATAGAGCAAACAAGGGGTCGATTCCACAAGGAAGATTTAGTTCAGATTTTTATGCTATACGTTATGCAATTGGGGGGTTTTGATTTGTGATGATCTAAACTATGAAAGAAATTAAACTAGTAAACAAAATCAATTGAAATTGAAATTGAAATTTATCAAGAAAACAAATCTTGGTCGCAAGCACACATCCACCAATAGGAATTAGAACCGATCCTTGAAACAAAACTTCAATTTATATTCTGAATTTTTATCTTTTCTTAATATTGGTTACTTAATGGATCCGTCGTATAACTAACCCTAACCAACAAACAATCACAATGTCCGCATTAATGATTTAGTTCAATGGCAACCCTAAGAACTAGATAAATTGATTAATCAAGAAAACATAACTGTCCGCAGTCTATGTTTGATTTGATTAAATGTTCTCCCTAAGATTAATAACGTAGATCCGCCACAATTATTAAACTTAGTTGCTTCACAAGTTCATATACCACAACTTTGATTTTGATATCAAACTTAGCAATAGATTGTCTACAATAATAACTAAGAGTCCGCTCTAGCAATTAAAATAAACAATCATAGGAAAAATAAGCATAGGAGAACAAACATATTCATCATATAAACTGAAAAAAAAAATGTAAAATAAATCTCACAGTTCGTAAAATCTGAAGGTTGTTGTGTCCTTGCAACCAAGAAAACGAGCTTAGCCTTGCATATCTATGGAACAACTACTCTTAAAGATAGAAGAAAGCATTATTTCTGGTTTGTAGAGAGGAGGGTTTGTGTTTCTTCACATCTGGCTGCTGCCCCCTCTCTGCCCTCTTTCCCTTCTCTCTTTCTTTTTATATGCTAAGAAATCCTAGTCCATATTTTACAAAATAGTCCTCCCTTAAGTTGACAGTTTACATTTAAGTACTTCAATAACTATTTTCCTAAAAAGGAGAAATAGCCTTGCATTAAATCTTTAATCTTTAACTTAGAGGAGCTAAATTTCTGAAATAAAAATTTGGACGCCGGTTTAGATGCTTCGAAACGTAATTTGGACATGTTCCTCTCGGTGGGCAGGGGATGCCGTGCCGGAATAGAAAGGTGAGGAGATGAGGGGTAGGGGAGCAGGAGACCAAAAAAAGAAGGGTCGGGGAAGTGGAAAAAAGAAGGGGTGCAACACGGACTACCAAGGACCCATCCTAGTACTACTCTCGCCCAAACACGTTTAACTGCGGAGTTCTGATGGGATCTGGTGCATTAGTGCTGGTTTGATCGCACCCGTGAGGCCATGCACGCGCAATTCCTATAAGCGCGTCGAAGGCGCCCGCGAGGAGGATCGCAGAGCGATGGCAGGCGTCGCGACAGTTTGAGCATCGCCGGTTTGAGGAAGCACGACCGGAACCCCGGAGCAGGCTGGTCCGTGCTTGGCAACAACACCGGCTCAAAAGAGCCATAACCCGCGATCCGACCGTCGGATCGAGCCTAGATTTTTACAGGAGCTTCCGGAGTCCGATTCCCTTATATTAGCTATGGAATCGCTACTTAGACCGCCGGATCTTTAGATCTTGACGTCCTCGCCCCGGAGCCATGGGCCTTTCACTCTTCTGCCCTGTCCCTTGCTCGTCTCGGGTGAATCACCGCGCTCCTCCTATCGGCGGGCAGGGGATGCCGTGCGGCAAAGCAAAGGTGAGGAAATAAAGGTAAGGTGAGCAGGAGACCAAAAAAAGAAGGGTAGGGGAATTGGCAAAAAGGAGAGGTGCAACACGAGGACATCCTAGAGTCACATATCCTAGTACTGCTCTCGCCCAAGCACGTTTAACTTCGGATTTCTGATGGGATCCTGTGCATTAGTGCTGGTATGATCGCACCCGTGAGGCCATGCACGCGCATTTCCTCTAAACGCTTTGAAGGCGCCCGCGAGGAGGATCGCAGAGCGATTGCAGGCGTCGCGGCAGTTCGAGCATCGCCGGTTCGGGGAAGCGCCACCAGGACCACGGAGCGGGCCGGTTCGCGCCGGGCAACAACACCAGTTCAAAAGGTCCATAACCTGCGATCTGACAGTCGGATCGCGCCCAGATTTTTACAGGAGCTTCCGGAATTCGATTATAGTAGAAATGGAATCGTTACGCAGACCGTCGGATCTTTAGATCTTGACGTCCTCGCCCCGGAGCCATGGGCCTTTCACTTTTCTGCCCTGTCCCTTGCTCCTCTCGGGCGAATCACCGCGCTCCTCCTCTCGACAGGCAGGGGACGCCGTGCGGGAAAGGAAAGGTGAGGAAATAAAGGTAAGGTGAGCAGGAGACCAAAAAAAGAAGGGTCGGGGAATTGGCAAAAAGGAGAGGTGCAACACAAGGACATCCTAGAGTCACATATCCTAGTACTGCTCTCGCCCAAGCACGTTTAACTGCGGATTTCTGATGGGATCCTGTGCATTAGTGCTGGTATGATCGCACTCGTGAGGCCATGCACGCGCATTTCCTCTAAACGCTTTGAAGGCACCTGCGAGGAGGATCGCAAAGCGATTACAGGCGTCGTGGCGGTTCGAGCATCACCGGTTCGGGGAAGCGCGACCGGGACCCCGGAGAGGGCCGGTCCGCACCGGGCAACAACACCGGCTCAAAAGGTCCATAACTCGCGATCCGACCTTCGGATCACGCCCATATTTTTACAGGAGCTTCCAGAATCTGGTTCCCTTATAGTAGCTATGGAATCGATACGCCGACCACTGGATCTGCAGATCTTGATGTCCTCGCTTTGGATCCATGGGCCTTTCACTCTACTGCCCTGTCCCTCGCTTCTCTCGGACGAATCACCGCGCCCCTCCTCTCGGCGGGCAGGGGACGCCGTGCGGGAACAAAAAAGGTGAGGAAATGAGGGGTAGGGGAGCAGGAGACCAAAAAAAGAAGGGTCGGGGAAGTGGCAAAAAGAAGGGGTGCAACAAGAGGACTTCCTATGACGCCACCCATCCTTGTACTTCTCTCGCCCAAGCACGTTTAACTGCGGAGTTCTGATAGGATCCTGTGCATTAGTGCTGGTATGATCGCACCCTGAGGCCATGCATGCGCAATTCCTATCAGCGCTTCGAAGGCGCCCGCGAGGAGGATCATAGAGCGATGGCAGGCGTCGCGGCGGTTCGAGCATCGCCGGATCGGGGAAGCGCGACCGGGACCCTGGAGCGGGCCGGTCCGCCCCGGGCAAGAACACCGGCTCAAAAGGGCTATAACCCGCGATCCGACCGTTGGATCGCGCCCAGATTTTTATAGGATCTTCCGGAATCCGATTCCCTTATAGTTGCAATGGTGCCGCTATGCAGACTACCGGATCTTTAGATCTTGACGTCAACGCCCCGAAGCCATGGGCCTTTCACTTTACTGCCTTGTCCCGTGCTCCTCTCGGGCGAATCACCGCGCCCCTCCTCTCGGCGGGCAGGGGACGCCGTGCGGGAACAGAAAGGTGAGGAAATGAGGGGTAGGGGAGCAAGAGACCAAAAAAAGAAGGGTCAGGGAACTGGCAAAAAGAAGGGGTGTAACATGAGGATTTCCCAGGAGATCACCCATCCTAGTACTACTCTCGCCCAAGCACGTTTAACTGCGGAGTTCTGATGGGATTCGGTGCATTAGTGCTGGTTTGATCGCACTAGTGAGGCCATGCACGCGCAATTCCTATGAGCGCTTCGATGGCGCCCGCGAGGAGGATCGCAGAGCGATGGCAGGCGTCGCGGTGGTACGAGCATCGCCGGTTCGGGGAAGCGCGACCGGGACCCCGGAGCGGGCTGTTCCGCGCTCGGCAAGAACACCGGCTCAAAAGGGCCATAACCCGCGATCCGACCGTCGGATCGCGCCCAGATTTTTACAGGAGATTCCGGAGCCCTATTCCCTTATAGCAGCGATGGAATCGCTACGCAGATCACCAGATCTTGAGATCTTGACGTCCTCGCCCCGGAGACATGGGCCTTTCACTCTTCTGCCCTTTCCCTTGCTCGTCTCGGGCGAATTATCGCGCCCCTCCTCTCGACGGGCAGGGGACGCCGTGCGGGAACAGAAAGGTGAGGAAATGAGGGGTAGGGGAGCAGGAGACCAAAAAAAGAATGGTCGGGGGACTTGCAAAAAGAAGGTCAACCTTCCTAGTACTACTCTCGCCCAAACACGTTTAATTGCGGAGTTCTGATGGGATCCGGTGCATTAGTGATGGTATGAGCACACTCGTGAGGCCATGCACGCGCATTTGCTATGAGAGTTTCGAAGGCGCCCACGAGGAGGATCGCAGAGTGATGGTAGGTGTCGCGGTGGTTCGAGCATCGCCGGTTCGGGGTAGCGCGACCGGGACCCCGGAGCGGGCCGGTCCGCGGCGGGTAAACCACTGACTCAAAAAGGCTATAACCCGCGATCAGAGCGTCGGATCGCTCCCAGATTTTTTTAGGAGCTTCCGGAGTCCGATTCCCTTATAATAGCGATGGAATCGCTACGCAGACCGCCGGATCTTTAGATCTTGACGTCCTCGTCCCGGAGCCATGGGACTTTCACTCTTCTGCCTTGTCCCTTGCTCCTCTTGGGCGAATCACCGTGCCACCCCTCTTGGCGGGCAGGGGACGTCGTGCGGGAACGAAAAGGTGAGGAAATGAGGGGTAGGGGAGCAGGAGACCAAAAAAAGAACAGTCATGGAACTGGCAAAAAGGAGGGGTGCAACACGAGGACTTCCTAGGACGTCACCCATCCTAGTACTACTCTCGCCCAAGCATGTTTAATTGCGGAGTTCTGATGGGATCCGGTGCATTAGTGATGGTATGAGCGCACTCGTGAGGCCATGCACGCGCATTTCCTATGAGAGCTTCGAAGGCGCCCCCGAGGAGGATCGTCGAGCAATGGCAAACGTCGTTGCGGTTCGAGCATCGCCGGTTCGGGGAAGCGCGACCGTGATCCAGAGCAGGCCGGTTCGCCCCGGGCAATAGCACCGGCTCAGAAAGGCCATAACCCGCGATCAGACCGTCGGATCGCTCCCAGATTTTTTCAGGAGCTTCCGGAGTCAGATTCCCTTACAGTTGCGATGGAATCGCTACGCAGACCGCCGAATCTTTAGATCTTGACGTCCTCGCCCCGAAGCCATAGGCCTTTCACTTTTCTGCCTTGTCCCTTGCTCCTCTCGGGCGAATCACCGCGCCGCTCCTCTCAGCGGGCAGGGGACGCCGTGCGGGAACATAAAGGTGAGGACATAAGGGGTAGGGGAGCAGGAGACCGAAAAAAGAAGGGTTGGTGTAACAACCCGGCTTTTCAAGCCCAAAATAACAGTAAATTTTTTTTATATATAGATTTATATATATACTTGACACCCATGGTGCCGGAAATTGGCGAACTTGATCCCTCACATCATCAAAATACAATCCATACAATCAACATTTCATTTAAAAGTGAATCTTACATAAACACATAATATTATGGTTGCATGGTTAGAAGTTCATATACATACATAGACATGAGTTTGCATTCCTATCCTACTAATAGCCATTACAATTTAAACAAAAGGATATAATAAAAGTTATACGTTCAGTACATTGATTCATACAAAATACATTGTGATTTAGAATGCATCTACATGATTCCTTGCAAAAGTAGGTTCCCGTGTATCGGGTTTCCTAGACATCTCGTTGATGTGACGTCCCTGCTGTAGTACAAAACATTTAAGAGAATGCAATTACTCAATAATAATAATAATGATAACTAAATGGTCTAGCAGTTAAATGAAGCATTAACATTTATAATTTCTTCATGTACTTGGTATAAACAACTTGTAGTACATATAGATGCACCAATTCTTGCAATCAACCATAATCTTAAACCCGGCTATCCTCTTAAGGCATCATTTGCTGAGGTTAACCGTTCACTCACCCCAGTCATCCACTTCGGATGCCATTAGCCAAAGCTAATCAATCGTTCGTCCCGGCCATCCATTCGGATGCCATTAGCCGAAGCTAATCATTCGTTGGTCCCGGCCATCTATTCGGATGCCATTAGCCGAAGCTAATCATTCGTTCGTCCCAGCCATCCATTCGGATGCCATTAGCTGAAGCTAATTAGTCGTTCGTCCCGGTCATCCATTCGGATGCCATTAGCCGAAGCTAATCATTCATTTGTTCCGGCCATCCATTTGGATGCCATTAGCCAAAGCTAATCAATCATTCGTCCCGGTCATCCATTCGGATGCCATTAACTGAAGCTAATTAGTCGTTCGTCCCGGTCATCCATTCGGATGCCTAGCTAATCAATCGTTCATCCCGGTCATCCATTCGGATGCCATTAGCCTAAGCTAATTAACCATTTGTCAACATTTAAGTGTTCAACGATCTAATATCTGTTCTAACGCAATATGGTAACATTCATGATAAAATATTTTATTATTCAACGTATATAAAAAAGAAGAAGGTGTAAGTCACTTACCTGCTCCACCTGTGGGTTGTTCTTGTCTTGATGATGGTCCAATCCCGACCGCACCACCTAAGACATCAATGGTCACAAATCAGTACATTTGTATTTTTGAATCACATTCATCACCACACTTATTTCAAGAGTTCATATGTTCACATTCAAGTGTTCCACATTTTACACCATCATACCATGAAATTGTTACTAGCATTTAAGTCAGTTATGCTTAGGAGGCTTATTGTAGAAATCGGCAGCGAGAACTGGTTCGCTGCAGGCTGCCTAATTCTGCAGCGAGAACTAGTTCATTTCAGTTTCCTTCACAGCTAGCTTAGGTCTTAGGTCAATTTTCTTAGGGTTTTCTTCTTCATTTTCGTTTCTGGTTTTAAGGAGAAAAGGAAGGGAGTTTCATGACCCATACCTTTCGAATCTAACTAAGTTTGAGGAAGGTTTGACACTATTCTTTCTCTTCTCCTACTGGTTCTCCTCCTTCTTCTTCCTCTCACGTTTTCCAGCCCTCGTTTTCCTTTCCCTCCAGGCAATTGTCCACTCTTCTCTAAAGGTCTTATCTTTCCCTCACACGTTCACAAAGCACTCTCTATTGGTTTGGTTTAGGTTTCTATTGGGAAAGAGGAAGGGAAGAACGACATGCAGCCGTTGGAGACAATTTTGGGAAGAGGATGGATCATCCTCTCTCTCCTCCTTGTATTTATACTCCCAATTAAATGAGGTGGGTTGTTTGGGGTTGGTTTAGATGTGTTCTTATCCTTGTTTTGGTCTATCTAAAACCGGTTTTACCCCTCCCTCCCAGCTCCTTAAGTTAATTATTTTTTTAAAAAACAAAAACTGCGTCACTGACGATCAAGAAATCGACAGCGAAAACTGCCTTGCTGCCGATCCAGAAATCGACAGCAAAAACTGCGTCGCTGACGATCAAGATATCAGCAGCGAAAACTGCTTCGCTGCCGATGCAGAAATCGGCAGCGAAAACTGCATCGCTGCCGATCCAGAAATCGGCAGCCAAAACTGCTTCTCTGCCGATCCAGAAATCGACAGCGCAAACTGCGTAGCTGCCGGTCAAGAAATCGGCAGCGAAAACTGAGTCATCAATTCTATCTATCTATATATATATATATATATATTTTCTTTTGGGTGTTTACAGTTGGGGAACTGGCAAAAAGGAGGGGTGCAACACAAGGACTTCCCAGTAGGTCACCCATCCTAGTACTATTCTCGCCAAAGCATGTTTAACTGCGGAGTTCTGATGGGATCCGGTGCATTAGTGATGGTATGAGCGCACCCGTGAGGCAATGCACGCGCATTTCCTATAAGCGCTTCGAAGGTGCCTAATTGTGCATCAAAAGTATCATTAAGTCTCTTATTTTACATATGTATTTATTATTTTATTTGGGTTTTTTATAATAATTGATGTGCTTTTTAGTAATGAAGTTTCTTTCAATGTTTCGATAGGTTTTTGGAGCTTAAATGAATTATTTCAGAAAATTCAACGTCGGAATTCGGAACAAAGAATTGAAGAGAAATTTAGTTGAAGATTGAAGCAAATCTTGGTTCAAATAAGTGCTCCAAATTTGCCCCAAAAATCAATTTTAGTCCAATTCTAGAAAAGAATATCATATGATCTATTTCAAGCCCAAACATGCCTTATGTTGTGTGCAAACTTCAACCATCAAACACTCAAGGTTTCAATGTCAATCTTAGCCCAAATAATAGGTACATTTGTATCCTTATTTGATGCTTAAATTCAGCCCCAAATCAGCCCAAACACAATCCATGATCCTACATGTCCACACAACAAATAACATTTGATTTATTTGGGTAATTCATTGATCCAAGAGGGCAAGCACATGGATGGAAAGCTGGAGGGGACATTGTGACATTATTTTGGGTCAAAAGAAGAAAGAGACAACTCATAAAGGAGGAAGAAAAACGTGCGCCAAAGTGTTCTCCAAGCTGGCCTGGTTTGATTTTCCAGAACACCTTTCGGTGTTTTGCCCATAACTGTTGACTCAGATGTCCAAAGGAGCTGTTCTTTAATGATCTGGAAAGCTAACAGAATGGCCTATAAATATGTCTCTAATAGGCATCTCCAAAGGAGGCTTCTAAGAGGGTCGCATTGCTGTCCAAAGTTAGAGTCAGATTTGTGTCCGAATTTTTACTGAAATTGTGTTGTGTTCTTCTTTATAGATTTCGGTTCTTTGGCTTGTAAAACTCATTATTTCAGTTTGATTCAAGTTATTTCATGTTTATTAAAGTGTTATTATATATAATCATGGTTGGCTAATCTCCTTCTTGGATCCAAATCAAGGATGATGGTGATTGAGGTGAGTTCTTTAAGATATGAATGAATCTTAATGTTTATCTTCTTATTTTCTTCATGAATGTTTTGTTATTGCAAAGAAATTTTAGAAATCATTTAGGTAATGTTATAATCTTGAATTTTTATGCACAAACCTTAGTTTTGGTATAGAGATTGCTTGATTCAATGTCTTACTTAATATGAAAGTACTTGTTCATTCTTAAGCAATAATCAATCTTCATCTTTTTAAACTTTACTGTAATATCTTCCGATCTAATATCACCATCGTTGATATTAGGTTGAGTTATCTTATATATGTTGAAGGAATCACCAATACATCACCATTAAAATTGATTTGGACCAAGACTTATTTTTTCTTGTCATTTAAAATCTATTTACACTTTTTCATCTTTGAAAACAAATCCATCAATCATTTTCAACCAAGTTATTGTTAATTTAATTTCTCTTGAGTTTTTTTTGTTACCTAGCTTATTTTCCAGATCTAGCTCTCTGTGGATATGACCTCGATCTTACTGAGTTAATTGCTACATCGCACACTCGTGCACTTACGAGTCAAAACAAGTCGAACATAAAAAGCAGTCAAGCAATTTTGGCGCCGTTGCCCGGGAGCTAGCAAGCAAAGGTAACAAATTTATATTTGATTATTGGAAAAAAAAAATACATATAAATAAAAAATCAAATGGTCGGTTTTACCGCCTAAAAAAAATATATTTTGACCTCAACTTTTCGGATATTGGACTGTGGACTGGACTATTAATTGTTGGATTTTGGTTGGTTCAACCATTTTTCTTTTATTGTCTATTCTAATTAGTTTCTAATATTTATTGTTTATATTATAAGGCTGGTTTTACAGCCTCTTATTTATTTTATTTTATTTTGTTGTTATTATTTTTCTTATATTTATTGTCTGAAGTGCTTGGCCGGTATTACCGCCTTTTTATTCATGCTTGTTATAATTATCTTTTAATGTTTATTGTTGTTATTATTGCTTATTAGTTGGAGTGTGAATTTCTTAATTTGTTGTATTTTTATTTTTGTGCTATTACTTTAACTTTTACGTTTCATTTACTT
This sequence comes from Populus simonii, assembly GCA_007827005.2. Classification (NCBI taxonomy): domain Eukaryota; kingdom Viridiplantae; phylum Streptophyta; class Magnoliopsida; order Malpighiales; family Salicaceae; genus Populus; species Populus simonii. Next base: position 5,774,761 of record CM017480.2, read on the forward strand.
TTATTTGCAATCTTCTTTTTCTTTTTCTTTTTCTTTCATATTCATATAATTGTTATATTATTTTTCATCATGGCTAATGTTGAAGATGTAGAGGGTGAAGGGAGTGTTCAAGGTAATGGACCTCCACAATTCAATGATCAACCTAATTTTCGAACTCTTAGGGAGTATTTTCACCCAGCTAGACAAAGTACACCTTCGTGTATTATCTTGCCTCTTAACCAACAAGCTTTCAATTTGAAACCAGGCATGATTCAACTTCTTCCCACATTTCACGGTATGGATTCTGAAAATTCATACATACATATTAAGGACTTTAAAGAGGTATGTAATATTTTTATTGATAGAACATGCACCGAGGAAACCATTCGGCTTAAATTGTTCCCATTCTCTCTAAAGGATAAAGCCAAGCTTTGGCTAAACTCCTTGCGTCCTAGGTCTATAGGTACATGGAGAGAAATGCAAGCTGAATTTTTGAAAAAATACTTCCCCATTCATAGGACGACAGCTTTACAACGTCAAATGATGAATTTTTCTTGTAGTCCAAATGAGTCATTTCACCAAGCTTGGGAAAGGTTCAAAGACTTGTTAAATGCATGCCCCCACCATGGTTTTGAGATGTGGAGGTTAGTGAGTTTCTTCTACGACTCTCTTACCGCAGATTTTAAAAAGCTAGTGTCAACCATGTGTAATGGTGAGTTTTATGACAAACAACCAAGTGAAGCCTTTGATTTCTTTGATCAATTGGCTGAAAACACAAAGCAATGGGAGACTTCTCTCCCACTTCATGTTGAGTCTAGAAACACCATTTCTCATTCAAGTGGGAAGTTCCAATTGAAAGAGACTGATGACCTCAATGCTAGATTAGCCTCATTAGCTAGGAAAGTAGAGTCTCTTGAGATTAAAAAAGTGCATGTCATGAGTGAACAACAAGAGGAAAGTTGTGTTGTTTGTGAGAGCAAAGGGCATAAGACAACTGAGTGTCCTACCATTTCAGCCTTCAAAGAAGTGCTATATGGCCAAACTTCTGATTCAAGTAATGTTAGAAAACCATTTTCAAACCAAGTAGGCAATCCCTACTCTGAGACCTACAATCCTGGATGGAGGAACCACCCAAATTTTGGATGGAGAAATAAGGGCCCTTCAGTACCTCAAACATTTCAACCTCCACCCCAACCATTTCATACTCCCACACATAACACGTACCAACCACCTCATAAGAGATCCCTAGAGGATACTCTTCAACAATTCATGCAAACGCAAGGAGGAATCAACAACCAAGCTTACAAATTTCAAGACCAGACCAATAGGACCTTAGATGACATTCGAAGTCAACTAACCAAGTTGACTCAATCACTAAGCATTCAAGAGAAGGGAAAGATCCCAGCATAACCAATGCCAAATCCTAGAGGTCAGGTACACATGAGTGAATCCTCATCTAGTGAACCTTCAAACCATGAACAAGTCCAAGCCATCACTACCCTTAGAAGTGGAAAGATTGTTGACAAAGCTATAGGTTTTGGGATTCCTAGAAGTATTGTGGAGGAGGAATCTAGGGAAAGTGAAGAGGAAATCAAAACACAAGTGACAAATGAGAGCTTGAGTGACAAAGAAGGTGAGATAAATGAGAAAGAGATGAGTGAGAAAGGAGATGATTCAAGCAAAATTGGAGTCAAAGTGAGTGATTTAGAATTTGTTCCTAGAGCACCATTTCCACAAAGGTTAGGGAAACCTAAACATGATCTTATGAACTTAGAAATCTATGAATTGTTCAAACAAGTGAAAGTCAACATTCCACTCCTTGATGCAATTAAACAAGTCCCCTCTTATGCAAAGTTCCTTAAGGACTTATACACAATCAAAAGGAGATTGAATGTGAAAGAAAGAGCCTTTCTAACTGAACATGCTAGTGCCATCATCCAGTTTAAGACCCCTCCCAAATACAAAGATCCTGGTTGTCCTACCATTTCATGCATTATTGGAAATCATAAGATAGACCAAGCTTTGTTGGATTTAGGAGCAAGTGTGAATTTGATACCCTACACTGTTTACGAACAGTTAGGTTTAGGAGAAATCAAGCCTACTCGAATCACCCTTCAATTAGCTGATAGGTCAATCAAGATTCCCAGGGGTATTGTTGAGGATGTGTTGGTCCAAGTAGATAAATTCTACTTTCCTGTTGATTTTGTAGTGTTGGACACCGCACCTATTCAAGGTTCTAATGCTCCCATCCCAGTCATCTTAGGTAGACCTTTCCTAGCTACATCCAATGCTTTAATCAATTGTAGGAATGGGGTGATGAAATTGTCTTTTGGGAACATGACTGTGGAGATGAACATATTCAATGTCTCTAAACAAATTGGTGAACATGAGGACATTAGAGAGGTAGATTTGATCCAAACAGTTTGTCAAGAACACTTTGAGAGAGAGCGGATCAAGGATCCATTGGAGAGAACTTTAATTCATGATGAAAGATTTTGTTCTTTGGAATGTGTTGATGAGGAAGTAAGAGAACTCGAGACTTATCTAGATCCAATGCCTATTATATCAATAGGTCAATGGACCCCATCGTTTGAGCCTTTGATTTCACCCCAAGTGAAATTTGAGGCATCTCTTGTCCAACCTTATAAACCAGAAAGGAAACCTTTACCGAGTGATCTTAAGTATGCATTTCTAGGGGAAGATGAATCATATCCTATTGTGATTTCATCAAAACTTAGCATAGAGCAGGAACAAGAACTTTTGAGAGTGGAGAGAAAACACAAGAAAGCAATTGGGTGGACTATTACTGACTTGAAAGGAATTAGCCCTCTTTTATGTACACATAGAATCTATCTTGAAGAAGAGGCTAAATCCGTGAGGCAAATGCAAAGACGATTGAACCCAAACATGAAGGAAGTTGTAAGAGGTGAAATGCTTAAGCTACTTGATGTACGTATCATTTACCCCATTGCAAACTCAAAATGGGTTAGTCCAACCCAAGTTGTCCCTAAAAAATCTGGAGTCATGGTAGTGAAGAATGAAAATAATGAGCTAGTACCAACTAGAATCCAAACTGGATGGCGTATGTGCATTGATTATCGTAAGTTGAACATGGTGACTAGGAAGGACCATTTTCCGCTTCCATTTTTAGACCAAGTGCTTGAAAGAGTAGCCGGAAGAGCTTTTTATTGTTTTCTTGATGGATACTCAGGTTACAACCAAATTGAGATTTCTTTAGAAGACCAAGAAAAAACCACTTTCACTTGTCCTTTTGGTACCTATGCTTATAGAAGAATGCCTTTTGGCTTTGTAATGCACCAGCCACTTTTCAAAGGTGTATGATGAGTATCTTTAGTGACATGGTGGAAAATTTTTTGGAAGTTTTCATGGATGATTTTTCAGTTTATAGGGATTCTTATGAGTTGTGTCTAATGCATTTAGAAAAAGTTCTTGAAAGGTGTGAAGAGAGCAATCTTGTACTCAATTGGGAGAAGTGTCATTTTATGGTGACACATGGCATTGTCTTAGGTCACATTGTCTCTTCAAAAGGGATAGAGGTAGATAAGTCAAAGGTTGAAGTCATTCAAAAATTACCTTCCCCTAGGACTGTGAAAGATGTGAGATCCTTTTTAGGACACGCTGGTTTTTACCGAAGATTCATTCATTCTTTTAGTACCATTACTAAACCATTGTGTACAAACGATGTCCATTTACCTTGAAAACATTACCATTCTTTGGATTCTCAATATCACAGGCCCCATATGGATACACATGTTTCACAATAAAAGGACCGCTTCATCTTGATCTTAGTTTTCCAGGAAATAAATGGAGTCGAGAATTATAAAGTAGGACTTTTTGACCAACATTGAATGTTTTTCTCAATATTTTCTTGTCATGAAACTCTTTGATTCTTGCTTTATGAATTCTTGAATTTTCATATGCATCATTTTTTATTTCCTCAAGCTCATTTATTTGTAATTTTCGCAGCTGACTAGCATCATCAAGATTTGAATTGAAAGCTTTAATAGCCCAATAAGCTTTATGTTCAAGTTCCACAGGCAAGTGACAAGGTTTCCCATAGACTAGTCTATAAGGTGACATACCTAATGATGTTTTATAAGCAGTTCGATAAGCCCAAAGTGCATCATTAAGTCTTAAAGACCAGTCTTTTCTATTAGGGTTCATTGTTTTCTCCAAGATCTGTTTGATCTCCCTATTAGCAAGTTCTACTTATCCACTTGTTTGAGGGTGATATGGGGTGGCAACTTTGTGTGTGATTCCATATTTCTTCATTAAAGACTCAAATGACTTGTTGCAGAAATGTGTTCCACCATCACTTATCATGGCTCGAGGGATTCCAAATCGACTTAAAATATTTTCTTTCAAAAACTTTTTCACTGTTTTGTGATCATTGTTTCGACTTGGAATTGCCTCTATCCATTTTGAAACATAATCTACTGCAACTCATTGTCAGGAATGCATCTTTGAAATATTTGATCAGGACAATATTTGAATAAATAAGGGTCATCCCAATAAAAGTTTTTCACTTCGGTCAAGAACTTTCTTTTGTCTTGGGTGCTCCAATGAGCTGGCAAATGTCCTGAAACAAGAAAATTAACAATATTAGCAAACCAAGGCATTGTAGCAACAAAAAGTAAATATTCATCAGGAAAGTAATCATTAATTTGTGTGATGTCAGATGTGGAATCTATTGTCAATCTTGACAAATGATCCGCGACAACATTTTCGGTGCCTTTCTTGTCTTTGATTGTGATATCAAATTCTTGAAGTAACAAAATCCATCGTACCAATCTAGCCTTAGAATCCTTTTTTGAAAGAAGATATTTCAAAGTTGCATGATCACTAAAAACAACAACAGGTGAGCCAACAAGATAAGATCTGAACTTGTCACATGTAAATACTACTGCAAGTAATTCCTTTTCAGTGGTAGGGGAGCAGGAGACAAAAAAAAGAAGGGTCGAGGATCTGGCAAAAAGAACGAGTGCAACACGAGGACTTCCCAGGAGGTCACCCATCCTAGTACTACTCTTGCCCAAGCATGTTTAACTACGGAGTTCTGATGGGATCCGGTGCATTGGTGCTGGTATGAGCGCACCTGTGAGGCCGTGCACGCGCATTTCCTATGAGCGCTTCGAAGGCGCCCGCGAGAAGATCGCAGAGCGATGGCAGGCATCGCGACGGTTCGAGCATCGCCGGTTCGGGGAAGCGCGACCGGGACCCCGGAGCGGGCCGGTCCGCGCCGGGCAATAACACCGGCTTAAAAGGTCCATAACCCGCGATCCAACCGTCGGATCGCGCCCAGATTTTTACAGGAGCTTCCGGAATCCGATTCCCTTATAGTTGTAATGGAATCGCTAAGCAGACCGCTTGATTTTAGATTTTGACGTCCTCGCCCCGTAGCCATAGGCCTTTCACTCTTCTGCCCTGTCCTTTGCTCCTCTCGGGCGAATCACCGCGCCCCTCCTCTCGGTGGGCAGGGGATGCCGTGCGGGAAAAGAAAGGTGAGGAAATGAGGGGTAGGGGAGCAAGAGACCAAAAAAAGAAGTCGGGGAATTGGCAAAAAGAAGGGGTGTAACATGAGGTCACCCATCCTAGTACTTCTCTCACCCAAGCATGTTTAACTGTGGAGTTTTGATGGGATCCGGTACAGTGGTGATGGTATGATCGCACCTGTGAGGCCATGCACGAGCATTTCCTATGAGCACTTCGAAGGCGCCCGCGAGGAGGATCGCAGAGCGATGGCAGGCGTCGCGGCGGTTCAAGCATCACCGGTTCAGGGAAGCGCGACCGTGACCCTGGAGCAGGCCGGTCCGCGCCGGCAATAACACTGGCTTAAAAGGTCTATAACCCGCGATCCAACCGTCGGATCGCGCCCAGATTTTTACAGGAGCTTCCGGAATCCGATTCTCTTATAGTTGCAATGGAATCGCTAAGCAGACTGCCGGATTTTTAGATTTTGATGTCCTCGCCCCGTAGCCATAGACCTTTCACTCTTCTGCCCTGTCCCTTGCTCCTCTCGGGCGAATCACCGCGCCCCTCCTCTCGGTGGGCAGGGGATGCCGTGCGGGAAAAGAAAGGTGAGGAAATGAGGGGTAGGGGAGCAAGAGACCAAAAAAAGAAGTCGGGGAACTGGCAAAAAGAAGGGGTGTAACATGAGGTCACCCATCCTAGTACTTCTCTCGCCCAAGCATGTTTAACTGTGGAGTTTTGATGGGATCCGGTACAGTGGTGCTGGTATGATCGCACCTGTGAGGCCATGCACGAGCATTTCCTATGAGCGCTTCGAAGGCGCCCGCGAGGAGGATCGCAGAGCGATGGCAGGCGTCGCGGCGGTTCAAGCATCACTGGTTCAAGGAAGCGCGACCGGGACCCTGGAGCAGGTCGGTCCGCGCCGGCAATAACACTGGCTTAAAAGATCTATAACCCGCGATCCAACCGTCGGATCGCGCCTAGATTTTTACAGGAGCTTCCGGAATCCGATTCTCTTATAGTTGCAATGGAATCGCTAAGCAGACCACCGGATTTTTAGATCTTGACGTCCTCGCCCTGTAGCCATAGGCCTTTCACTCTTCTGCCCTATCCCTTGCTCCTCTCGGCGGGCAGGGGACGCCGTGCGGGAACAGAAAGGTGACGAAATGAGGGGTAGGGGAGCAGGAGACCAAAAAAAGAAGGGTCGGGGAACTCGAAAAAAGAAGGGGTGCAACACGAGGACTTCCCAGGAGGTCACCCATCCTAGTACTACTCTCGTCCAAGCACCTTTAACTACAGAGTTCTGATGGGATCCGGTGCAATGGTGCTGGTATGATCGCACCCGTGAGGCCATGCACGCGCATTTCCTATGAGCGCTTCGATGGCGCCCGCGAGGAGGATCGCAGAGTGATGGCATGCGTCGCGATGGTTCGAGCATCACCGGTGCGGGAAAGCATGACCGGGACCCCGGAGCGTGCCGGTCCGTCGCGGGCAAGAACACTGGCTCAAAAGGGCCATAACACGTGATCCGACCGTCGGATCGTGCCTAGAATTTTACAGGAGCTTCCGGAGTCCGATTCTCTTATAATAGCGACGGAATCACTATGCAGACCGCCAGATCTTTAGATCTTGACGTCCTCATCCCGGAGCCATGGGCCTTTCACTCTTCTGCCGTGTCCCTTGCTCCTCTCGGGTGAATCACCGCGTCCCTCCTCTAGGCGGGCAAGGGACGCCGTGCGGGAACAGAAAGGTGAGGAAATGAGGGGTAGGGGAGCAGGAGACCAAAAAAAGAAGGGTCGGGGAACTGGAAAAAAGAAGGGGTGCAACACGAGGACTTCCTAGGAGACCCATCCTAGTACTACTCTCGCCCAAGCACGTTTAACTGCGGATTTCTGATGGGATCCGGTGCATTAGTGCTGCTATGATCGCACTCGTGAGGCCATGCACACGCATTTCCTATAAGAGCTTCGAAGGCGCCCACGAGGAGGATCGCATAGCAATGGCAGGTGTCGCGGCGGTTCGAGCATCACCGGTTCAGGGATGCGCGACCGGGACCCCGGAGCGGGCTGGCCTGTCCCGGGCTATAACACCAGCTCAAAAGGGCAATAACCCGAGATCCGACCGTCGGATCGCGTCCAGATTATTATAGGAGCTTCCGGAGTCCGATTCCCTTATAATAGCGATGGAATCGCTACGCAGACCGCCGAATCTTTAGATCTTGACGTCCTCATCCCGGAGCCATGGGCCTTTCATTCTCCTGCCGTGTCCCTTGCTCCTCTCAGGCGAATCACCGCGCCCCTCCTCTCGGTGGGCAAGGGACGTCGTGCGGGAACAGAAAGGTGAGGAAATGAGGGGTAGGGGAGCAGGAGACCAAAAAAAGAAGGGTCGGGGAACTGGAAAAAAGAAGGGGTGCAACACGAGGACTTCCTAGGAGGTCACCCATCCTCGTACTACTCTCGCCCCAGCACGTTTAACTGCGGAGTTCTGATGGGATCCGGTGCATTAGTGCTGGTATGATCGCACCTGTGATGCCATCCAAGTGCATTTCCTTTGAGCCCTTTGAAGGCGCCCGCGAGGAGGATAGCAGAGCGATGGCTGGCGTTGTGGCGGTTCGAGCATCACCGGTTCGGGGAAGCGCAACCGGGACCCCGGAGCGGGCCGGTCTGTCCCGGGCAAGAACACCGGTTCAAAAGGGCCATAACCCGTGATCCGACCGTCGAATATTCAAAACCAAGGACTAATATGAAAATCACGTTGAAATCTGGGGGTGAAATTGAAGTTCGTCTAGGGAAAAATGAAAAAAAATTGAAAGTTTGAAGCCAATCATAGGTGTAATTAAGAGAAATCATAAATTGAATGACTAAAATGAAATTTAACCAAAATGACGTTGTTTTAGGGTTAACTATTCATCTTCTTCTCTAGAGAGGCTGGTCTCCTAAGGCATTTTATGTTGTAACCTCTCTACCAAATTGGACAAAACTTACAACAAATACTTGGCACTTTATTTTAGCCCAACTATATGGTATAACGGACACCTATGCTATGAAAGAAACTTGATTTGTTGTTAACATAAATTAACATCATGAATACCTGACAATATTTACAAGTATTAGCATTATTCGAATAAGATAACTAATGTAATCATGTTAATAATTTATAATCCAATTGGAACCTCCTTTGTGTGTGGTTTCCAGTTGAGTAATAAAAAGAGTTTATACTATACTTGTTTGAAATACTATTAGTGGATCCTCTAACCTTGACAATTATTTTATCCTTGTTTAATCCTTATATCAATATCACATCTCAAAACTCTCTTTAACTCCTTTTCTGTTATTATCTATTTCTTTATTTGTAGTTTATACAGTTACCCTCCCTGTGGTTTGACCCCGGTTTTGCCGGGTTATTTATTACTTCGACACTCCTACACTTGGGAGAAGACATCAACCCTTTGGTCATGTCAGTCACTGCCGATTCAAAAATCGACAGCAAAACTGAGTTGGAAATCGACAGCGACAGTGGGGTTGTTTGGACTTTTTTTAGTGTATAAAGGAACATTTTGTCTCTACTGGTGCCAAACATTGGCCATTGATTGGACCCAGAAGGATCCCAACTATTGGCTCAAAGTAGCTATTAGGGGCTATCAGATTTCTTGAATGAAAAGGGCTAGTCGAGTTGGCCACTTTGGGCTGGTGTCACAGCTCTTATGGCATCAATCAACCATAATGGATCACATTAGCATATAGTCTGGTGTAAGGTGATCATTTTCGTGTAAGTTTTGTCCAATTTGGTAGAGAGGTGAAGCATAAAATGCCTTAGGAAGGAGGTCACTTGAGCAGCCTCTCTAGAGAAGAAGATGAACAATTAACCCTAAAACAACGTCATTTTGGTTAAATTTCATTTTAGTCATTCAATTTATGATTTCTCTTAATTACACTCATAATTGGCTTCAAACTTTCAATTTTTTTCATTTTTCCCTAGACGAACTTCAATTTTAGCCCCAGATTTCAATGTGTTTTTCATATTAGTCCTTGGTTTTGGATATCTTTATTTAGCTGTTAATTAATCATTAAACTTTCAAATTTCTTTAATTTCATCCCTGATTTCAACCAATTAGGTCCCTAGAGTTCAATGCCTTTTGCAAAATGGTCACTGGCTATGAATTTCTTCAATTTAGCCCTTAATTGACCCCAAAACTTTTATTTTCTTGCGATTTTACCCCTGATTTCAATCAATTAACTTGGTAAAATTAAATTTGGTCTTTTAAAATTTCAATCTTCTCAATTGAGCCCAAATTAGGCTCCCAAACATATTTTTTCACCAATTAAGCCCCTAATAAAATTAATTTGACCCATTTAAAATATAATTAAGTCTTTGCACCTAATTAAATCTTTCAATTGGACCCAAATTAATTCTTAAACATAATTAAACTTTAAATTGGCCCATGATTAAATCAAATTGGCCTATTAAAAATCCAATTATATCCTTCAGCTTAATTTTTATACAGATTCATCCAATAATGATTTAATTTGACCTTGAATCTACATTGTCTCTTTAGATTTTAGTAAAACGGGGTACAATTATGCTCCCGGTTCCATCCAAAATTGTACGTTGATTTTTTCTACATGTGAAATCCTCCTAGCTTGCTTTTGCCAAAATATTAGCCCTCTTGCTAACATTATTTTATTTTTTCAATTTTTATTTTGAAAGAAAAAAAAGTGAATTTGGGGAATAACACAAAAATGGATTATGACAATATAGATGCTATCAAATTGAAAGTACATCCTTCAAGGTAAAAACAATCTTGAGGTGTATTTGGAGTGGGAGAAAAAGGTGGATTGAATTTTTATTTTTATAGCTACTTGGAGGCGAGGAAGGTGATATTGGTAGTCATTGAATTTACAAATTACACATTGATTTGGTGGATCAAAATGTTATTGGTAAGGGGAGGAATGGAGAAAGGCCAACAAAATCGTGAGAGGAGACAAAAGTGTTAATAAGGAGGCGATTTGTGCCTAACCATTATTATAGGGATTTGTATATGAAATTACAAAGTCAATCATGATCCAATCGGTAAAATAAATCTTACAGTTCTAATAATTAAACCATATTCATCATATAAACTGAAAAGAAAAGGTAAAATGAATCTCACAGTTCATGAAATCCAAAGGTTTCCGTGTCCTTGCAACCAAGAAAAAGAGTTTAGCCTTGCATGTTTCTTAAACAACGAATCAAAATAGGGAATGCATGATTTCAGGTTTCTTAGAGGAAGGGGGCATTTTTCTCTTCTTGGCTGGCTGCCCTCCCTTCTCTTCTCTCATTCTTTTTATATCCTAGGAACCCTAGTCTCTATTTTACAAAATAGTCCTCCCTTAAGTAGACAGTTTACATTTAAATACTTCAATAACTATCTTCCTAAAAAAGAGAAATAGCCTTGCATGAAATCTTCAAGCTTTGACTTAGAGGAGCTAAATTGCTGAAATAAAAACTTGGATGTCGATTTAGATGCTTCGGAACATAATTTGTACTCGTTTCTTTATGAAACCTGTTTGCTGGCAGAATTCAGTTGTCATCATTGAAAACTCATATCTCCCTCATATGACATCATTGTTGGCTGATATTTGGAGTGTTGATAGATAATTTAGTCAGGAATCCCAAGAAATTGAGTTTGCATCAAATGACTTCTGTAGCTCAAGATATTCAAGTCGGAATGGATGAAGGTCAACATTGGCAGATTGCGAGATTTGACTTTAAAGGCTACGATTCCCATGCTCTTCCTTATTTTATTTTCTTTCCTTAGATTTCCAGAAAGGTATGGATGTTAGCTTTTTAATGCCACTAGAATCACTTCATTTCGACCTTTAGAGCTCATGCTCTGCACAAAACATCGACTGAAGGTCAAATCTATCAATTACCTCCAATTTACTTCTTTTTGCATCTTTCATCCAACAGTGCCTTCAAAACATAAAATAATGAATATCAAGGCATTTTATATATGAAACATAGGCAAAACACTAGTTAAATGTGGGTGAAACTATCGAATAATATGGTTGCATCAAATACCCCCACACTTAGCTCTTGCTCGTCCTCGAGAAAGGATAGGTGAAATTAAATTAAATCAAATCACTATGACTAATTTCCTAATCTCCCATCAATATCCAAGAATATATGCATTATAAAGAAGAATACAATCAAGAAGGATAAAGAGTATAAATTTTCATGAATTTATTTACATGCAAACTTCAAAACTCAATTAATCGTTGGGATTTAAATGAAATCTATGCCATGCCAAAGTGATAGGTCCTCTCATTGATATACACTCCAATACTCATGTGTTTAGGGCTTATGTATTTAAATCTCTCAAATTCAATTGATGAATATGTTCTACCATAAGCTTGCTCTTCAATATCATCTCCATTACTAAAATATTACAAGAAATGCATAAATCAAAAGGTCTTATGTTTTTTGTTGTAATGGGGCTAAGGTTAAGGTGAGATAAAAGAAAGTAAAAGAAAACACTAAAACCGAAGGAAGTAGAGAATTCTAAAAAATTAATCTTTCAAACAAGATATTTCATCAAAGCACACAAATTTTCCATCTTTAAGCACCAATACTTAACTTCTTTTGATTTCAATCTCCATCAACATAAAAGTTTAAGAACTTCACATAATGGAATACATCTCTTTTCTTTTCTTTTCTTTTTTTTTTTTTTTCTTCTTTGGCAACTTTGCCCGTTTTTTCTTTCTTCATCAAGCATCACTTTTTCTTTCTTTTCACATAATTTCCAACCATAATCCCATAAGGTATCAATAAGTACATGCTCTACTAATCCTTGGCCAGGAGAAAAGGAAAACATATAAAAAGTTAAGGTTTACATATTGGTAAAGTAAAGAAAAGATAAACAAGCTCAAAACGGGCTCACTAAGGATAATATGCTTTAGGTTGGCTTTTTGGCTCAAGTGGTTAAAATTCCTAATGCCTTTATCATCTTCATATATACATGTAATGTAAATGTAATCTCAACAAGATATGAAGCAAGTTTTAGAGATACATATCATTGAAAGAATGCACAATCAAAGAATATAATGTTGAAGGCTCAAAAGTTTGCATTGGTATAACACTATAAAGTCAATATGGCATATTCTCAAACCAATTAAACCTTCAAACTTGCATATAGACTCCTTCATTCTATTTATATCTTCATCTATCTCAATTAATTCTCATATATAATACTCACATTCTCATAAACCAATAGGAGTTCAAAGATCGAACATAGAAATTTGTTTTTTTTTATGGAACAACAAAGAAAACCAAAATAAGAAAACCAACATTCTCCCAATACCCCCATACTTAAAACACAACATTTTCCTCAATGTTGAAATAAAAGAAAGGGAATATAGGAGAATGACAGAAATAAAGTAAAATGCGAAAAATAAAAGATAAGGGAAAAAGAATGCAAATCTGATTTTTTTTCTTTTTTATGCTGGGTTGCTTCCCAGTAAGCGCTTTTATTTTATGTCATTGGCTTGATATGTTGCATGCTCATTTGTCATAGATTGGTTCAGCTAACTCCACAGAAGCAGTGAGTTCTGCCATTCAACCTTCATAAAAGGTTTCAAGCGATGCCCATTAACCTTGAGCACTTTGCTTGTTTCTAAACTTGTAATTTCAACTGCACCATAAGGAAAAACATTAGAAACAACAAAGGGTCCAATCCATCAAGAGCCCAACTTTCCAGGAAAAAGTTTCAAATGCAAATGATAAAGAAGGACTTTGTCTCCAACATGAAACTCTTTTCTCGTAATCATTCGGTCATGAAGACTCTTAGTCTTTTCTTTGTAAATCCTTGCATTCTTCTAAGCATCATTCTGTATCTCTTCTAACGTGATTCCAGTATTTTTAGGCACCAAAAGGATAGGTGCCACCCATTTACTGTCTATGATGGGGTAAATGACTCCTACATTATGGGGGACAGCTTGCAAAGCCAATACTGATTCATGCACGTTTTGGGGAACACATATATGCCTCTTCATCTCTTCTATCTTGGTAAAATCATAGCATCAAAGCTATGCTTAATCCATCCTCACTATCAAAATCACAAACTTGCTACACACACTTATCAACTTGGTCATAGCATGTGATAGAACAAACATTGCTATAAGGATATGTCATTGCATCATGAAAATTAAATTCAATTTTTTCATCTCCTACCTCCATAGATAAAGTATCCTTACCACAATCAATTTTTGTATTAGCAGTTTTCAAGAATGGTCTCCCAAATAATATAGGAGTGCTGTTTGATGAATCACAATAATCATGTTCCATATCAAGAATATAAAAGTTGCATGGAATGACCAAACTGTCAATTTTGACTATGACATCTTCCATCACACCAAATGGGTAAACAAAATTACAATTCACAAATTGTATTACAATGCTTGTTTTATTCAAAGGCTTAAGACTAAGAGAATTATAAACATGTTTGGGCATAACACAAATGGATGCACCTAAATCGCAGAAGGCCCTTTTAAAACTAGCATTACCAATAACATATGGGATAGTAAACGCACCTGGGTTTTTTTGCTTCAAAGGAATATTCTTTTGAATAATAGCAGATACAACTTCACCCATACTTACCATTTCATGACCTTTCAATTTGAAAGCTCTCTTGGTAGTACATAACTTCTTTAAGAATTTGGCATACTTGGGAATTTGCTTGATAGCATCAAGTAAAGGAATGTTGAGTTCTACTTTTTTGAAAACCTTTAAAATCTCTTTTTCTTTGTCCTCTTTCTTTGACCTAGAAGAACTCACAGGAAAGGGTGGAATTGTTTTAAAACTGGAATTCATTGAGTGAGGAGTTACCTTTGGAGTGTTGGTCATTGTTTCAGTTTGGAAAGGAGGAGGATGTTTCTTCTTTGTACTCAATTCGGTTTCTATCTCTTCTTCTTCCTCCATCTCAATTTGTTTCGACATTTGCTCTTCAAGTTATTTCCCATTTCGCAGCATGATCACACTAATATTCTCTTTTGGATTCAATGCTTGAGAGGGCAATTTTCCATTTATTTGTGCTTTCAATTTCCCTACACTTGAAGCTACTTGCCCCATTTGCTTCTCCAAGTTGTGAATACTTGACCTTGTTTCTTGTTGAAAAGACATGAAATTTTGTTGCAAGGTCACAGTGTTAGAAGCCAAATTTGTCATCATCTCACGAAGATCATCACTGGATGACGACCCTATAACATTGGAGTTTGTGAATGAAGGGGGCTGTCTCGCGTGATAATTCTGTTGGGGCTGAAATCCATGGGGATGGAACTATCGGCCTTGATTGCCTTGTTTTGAGGCGGGTTCCCATAGCATAAGTTTGGATGATCTCTCCATCCGGGATTGTGCGTGTTGGAAAAGGGATCATATTTATGCTGGGGTTGTCCGTTGAATCCTCCATCAACTACATGAACCTGTTCAATGTAATCTTCTGCATTGTTGGGCACATATCCGGGGTATGTCCCTATAAGGAACACATGCTACAAACTTTCACCTGCTATACATTTCCACAAGCCAAAGAATGCACAAGAGAAGTAAGATCATTAACTTTATTTTCAAGGTTAGAAATACTTACCTCATTTACTTGTTTGTTTGAGAAGTCTCCACGGGTGCCAAACTATTTCAAGTTGGCTGCCATGTTTGAGATCAATTGTTGTGCAGTCTCGGGTGTCTTATCTACCAATGCCCCTCCACTTGCAACATCAATGATACTACGCTCAGTAGGCATCAATCCTTCATAGAAATATTGAATGAGCAGCTGATCGGGTATTTGATGATGAAGGCATTGAATGCATAGTTGCTCAAATCTTTCCCAATATTCAGAGAGTGTCTATCTATGAGATTGCTGAATCCCACATATTTTTTTCCTTATGTTGGCAACTCGAGATGCTGTGAAATATTTTTCAAGGAAGATCTTTTTCATGCCATTCCAAATTCCAATGGAACCTGGGAGAATAGAGAAAAGCCATGCCTTTGCTGCCCCTTTTAAAGAGAAAGGGAAAGCTTTCAACTTAACATGTTCTTCGTCAACTCCATTCGGTTTCATGCCAAGGCAAACCATATGGAACTCCTTGAGATGAGTATAAGGATCTTCTCCTACAAGACCATTGAATGTTGGTAGCAAATGAATAAAACCATATTTGAGCTCGAAGTTGACATTATTATCAATGTTTATGCACAATGCTTGATTTTCCATGTTAGGAGCAGCAAACTCCTTGAGTGTTTGTTGTCATGCAACAACCATGGTGTTGACGCGAGCTTCCTTTCATAACCTGCGTAAAGTGTTTTCTATTTCGAGATTCACCTGCACTGGACTCTGGTTAGTAGAATGGGTTACATGCATAAATCATTAAGAAAACTCAAAAGAAACTAACCACACAAGAGGTCAAAAACAATGCAAATTGTACGAAAAATCCTATGCTAGAAAAATAAAACTACCTAAAAACCCTAGAAAACAGCGGAATTTGGCCTTGATGGGGTGGGGTTAGTGGTTTACTAGTAGTCATGTTTAGAACATCATTTATAAAAGGCCGATACCTAATTCCACCAAAAATCTATTTTGAACAGTACCGCTGCCGTAAATGAACAGAACCACTGCAAGCAAAAATTCTGTTTCTTTTTTTTTTTCCAGAAAAATAAATAACAATCACAACAAATAAAAATAAAAGCACAAGAATCAACTAAAATTACTTTCCCGACAATGGCGCCAAAATTTGTTGCGATGTCGCGGTCGCACAAATTAATCACCCTAGCTTAAAACACAACACCTAAGATAGTATAGAGCAAGCAGGGAGTCGATCCCACGAGGAAGGTTCAAGTCAGATTTTTATGCTAGATGATATGCAATTTGGGGGGGTTTGGATGTTATCTAGGCTAAAGCAAAAGAAAACAAAAAACTATCAAGCGAAATTAAATAAAATCAGAAAATTATCAAGAGAACAAACCTTGGTCATAAGTAAACGTCCACCTACAGAAATCAGAACTGATCATGGAAACAAAACATCAATTTACATTCTGAATATTTATCTCTTCTTAATATTGGTTAGTTAAAGGATTTGCCATATAACTAACCCTAACCATCAAACAACCACAATGTTCGCACTAATAATTTAATCCGATAGTAGCCTTAAGAACTAGATAAGTTGATTAATCAAGAAAACATAACTGTCCGCAGTCTATGTTTGATTTGATTGAATGTTCTCCCTAAGATTAATAATGTAGATCTGCCACAATTATTAAACTCAGTTGCTTCACAAGTTCATATACCACAACTCTGGTTTTGATTTCAAACTTAGCAATAGATTGTCTACAATAATAACTTAGAGTCCGCTCTAGCAATTAAAATAAACAATCATAGGAAAAATAAGCATAGAAGTACAAACATATTCATCATATAAACTAAAAAGAAAAGGTAAAATGAATCTCACAGTTCATGAAATCCAAAAGTTTATGTGTCCTTGCAACCAAGAAAAAGAGTTTAGCCTTGCATGTTTATTGAACAACTAATCAAAAAGAAGGACGAATACATGATTTCAGGTTTCTTAGAGGAAGAGGGTGTTTTTCTATTCTTGGTAGGCTGCCCTCCCTTCTCTTCCTCATTCTTTTTATATCTTAGGAAACCCTAGTCTCTATTTTACAAAATAGTCCTCCCTTAAGTAGACAGTTTACATTTAAATACTTCAATAACTATCTTTCTAAAAAAGAGAAATAGCTGACACGACCAAAAGATTGATGTCTTTTCCCAAGTGCAGGAGTGTCGAAGTAATAAATAACCCGGCAAGACCGGGGTCGAACCATAGGGAGGTTAATTGTATAAATTATAAACAACAATAATACAATAACAATAACAACAACAACAATAATAATAAGTTAAAGAGAGCTTTGAGATGTGATATTGATTTAAGGATTAAACAAGGATAAAAACAAATGTCAAGGTTAGAGGATCCACTAATGGTATTTCAAACAAGTATAGTATAAACTCTTATTATTCAATTGGAAACCACACACAAGGAGGTTCCAATCAGATTATAAATTGTTAACATGATTACATTAGCTATCTTATTCGAATAATGCTAATACTTGTAAATGTTGTCAGGCATTCATGATTATAACTTATGTTAACAACAAATCAAGTTCCTTTCATAGCTCAGGTGTCGGTTATACCATACAATATGGGCTATGAAAGTGCCAAGTATTTGTTGTACCAAGTGTTGTACAACATAAATCTAGATTAACCATTTAACAAGCAGAGTATTAAAAGTGAACAAGATAACAAATATAAAGCATGTTAGTATCCAACATTAAAGTCCATGTTGAGTTTATATTATACTTATCCTTACACCATTAGTGTAACCTTTTCACCTTGATATAATTAACTTAGCTAGACATAATGAAAGAAAGAAACATAAATAAACAAGATAAGAACATAAGTAAGATAAAAGTTAACTAAGTAAAGGAAAGGAAATGAAAGGCATAAACTTGATATTAATGAAAGCAAAGCATAAGCAATACAAAGAGAGAAAGCAAGAGCATGATCTTGATCTGAACACCAAGATGCCTAAATACATGGCAAATGCCTCCATTTATAGGCCAAAATTTGGAACTATTGATTTGTTGACTAATTGATGAGTGGGTGGCCACATCTTGACCTGGTGACAATTCTTATCTTCTTGTCTGCCAAAAAGGTCATTGATAACGTCATAATTTGAATAGACTTCAACATGAAAGTTCTAGAAAATTGTCTCATCTTTCCAGGGTAAAAATTTGAGATCATTTGGACTTCTAGAACTCGAGATATGGGTTGAACACTGAACAGTGTCTGGGCTGCAGGACAGATTCAGACTTCTTCTTTGTTGCTACAATTTGGACTTAAAAACAGCCTTGTTAAATCTTGGGCTCCACATGAAAGTTGTAGGCCTATGTCTTATCTTTCCATCCATAAATCCAAGATCTACAGCTCCAGATATGACCCAATTACCGAATAGTGTTCCAGTTTGGACTACACCAGCATCTCTTTTCTAAGTTTGGCCATCTCTTTGTCCTTTCAATTTCAGTACTTCAACTCATCAATCAATTCTTTCATTTATGTGATAGGCCTGCATTTAAGATGAACATTTACCATAAATTAAAGGTATCTTATATAATTAGATATGTTATTATAAAACATGCTTTAGTTAAGGAGTTATTGATACTTCAAGTGCAAAATGATGATATAAAACCTTGATAAAAATGCACTTTTAAGTACTAATCACACCCCCCAACCAGCTTATTACTAGTCCCTAGTAATTAAAGTGTTAAAATAGAAAAACAATTTGCAAATTCCACAAAGCAAGGCATTCATCATTCAACTTCCATTAATCTATCCAGATAAACAAACTCTCATTAAATTTATATATCTGCTCAATACCTTTTAAACAAGATATTAATAAACCTTTCTCTTGTGCTCAAAATATCAACATAGAGTTATGGGGCTTTACTTGGAAGAAAACAATATTCTGTTCTAATGTTTAAGGTTAACTTCCCTGGGTTAGGATTATTATTATTATTTTATTATTTTTTTTTCTTTTCTTTTCTTTTTTCTTCTTTTTTTTTCTCTTTTTTTAATATATATATATATATATATATATATATATATATATATACACACAATGCATCTTTAACCCATGTAACGAGCTTTCGGCTAATGACTCCCAGACCAGTTGGTCTTAGGGCATTAGGTGTTGAGACACCCCTACGAGCTTAGTAACTCGGGTTGCAGATACTGATACGTAGATAATGCAATGTTTGATTCCCTTAAGCTTTTCTCCTTAAGCCATGTAACAAGCTTTGGGCCAATAGCTCCCAAGTCAGTTGACTTTAGGGTATTAGGTGTTAAAATACCCCTTCGGGCTTAATTGCTTAGGTTAGGGAGGCTACGAAACCAAACTTATCTACGTTTTTATTATCATCATTTTTTTTTTTGAAAATTATATACTATCCCTATCCCTTAGTTGTCACCTTTAACAAAAGAACATAAATAATGTAATAATCCAATACGCAACCCACAATCATATGTTAAAGTGTGTGTGTGAAAATGAAGGTTTAAGAATACTTGTTAAATGAGTATATGAGCAGAATTAAGTGATAACAAGGCAAGAGTTTGTAAACGTGAATATTTCAAGAAGTATTCTAAAAGGCCTTGTTATGAATATTGCAAATAACCATTAGAAAATGTTTACTAAGATGCGTCTCAAGAGTCAATAAAATTCCCCCTTACTCTGTCATCCTAGTAATAACAGTTTTGCCAAATGGTTTTTAAAAACAAAAACAGTTAGTTGGTTAGTTTTTTTATATATATATATATACTACTACCCTCTCCCCCCAACCAAAACGAGACATTGTCCTCAATGTCCTAAGGTAGAAAGATAGAGTATAGAAGACATTACCTGAAACAACGAACACTGACAAACCTGAAACACACTTAAACAAATATAAGAAATAACAGAACAAAATACTATGCTAGAAATAAAACCAAAAGACACAAGGATTCACAAACGAAGGCTTAAATCCAAGCTAAGCTTTTTACGGCTTTCTGTAGTTGACCAATTTATGCGACTCATGGAAGGATCAATTACAGGGGTGAAAGATTGTAGTTTGTCGATCAACTGTTCAGCAGTAGCAGTAGAGATTATGATTTGTCGTGTCGAAGATGTTAGAAATTCCTGTTCCACAGCTTGATCAAGAAAAGACAACAAATTATCATAAAAACCATTAACATTGAGCAAACTGATAGGTTTATGGTGAATGTGAAGTTGGGCCCAAGAGGAAATATGAAAGATCTCTTCCAATGTGCCCAGACCACCTGGTAAGGCAATGAAGGCATCAGCATGGTTAAACATTGTATTCATTCGATCAAACATTGTGGAGACCTGTAGTTCCTCTCCAATTGTTCTTCCAATGATGTCCCCTTTTGTTAAAGCTTCGGGGACGACCCCCAAAACTTGACTACCTCCTAAAAAGGCAGCTATTGCCACACCCCCCATTAACCCAAGGCTGCCTCCCCCATACACTAAATGAATCTTTCTCTCAGCGAGTACCTGACCAAGATGATTTGCTGCTTCTAAAAATGCTATTTCCTTCCCAGGACTGGATCCACCAAAAACACAAATATTTTTTATGTGATAACTTAAGGGACCTGCCATTTCTACACACTTCTATATCTGTCTAATGTAAGGGTTGAGTAGAAATGAGGGGATGGAAGAGAAGATTTTATAGATGAGAAATTGAAGATGCAATCATACCACCTATATGTAGGCCAGCTGGAGTCTCACACTCTCTCTCTCTCTCTCTCTCTCTCTCTATTTATTTATTTATTTTGAAAAAGCATGTGTATGTACAGGTAGTTGTGATTGTGGCTCACATCTTCCCTTGGTTTTACGTCGAAGAACGGCTTAAACGCCGTCTATGGGTCGGGGATAGGCTTCCCATCCAGTTTTCTTAAAAACTGGCAAACAGGGACTTTTTTAGTCAGATTCCCAAGACTAAGTCTATCATGTTCTTTATGAAAATGGGGTCATAAATCATGAATTGCACGATGCACATCTCCACTAGGATGCGTCTCAAGGGTCAACAAAAGATTATCTAAAGACCCCTTACTCAGGCCATCCTTAATGAATTGTATTTTATCTTCACGGTTTATAGATACCATTCCTAAAGAACGACATGTTGCATTACAAGTCCATCTGGCACATCGGTGACAGACTTTCAGTCGTTTTGCATGACGTTTCTTTGCAAAAGTGCTTTTACCTGTTCCAGGCATGTGTGAAATGAAAGAATTGGAGGACTCACCTAATAATCGGACCTTTACTTCAATCAGCCAGCGAATATCTTCAGGAATTCCATGATTCATTAACAACTTTAATCTTGCACACCTAGCACGGTAAATTTTTGTAATCGCATTCAGAGGCAGAGCGGGAAAGTACTTTTTCAATTTTTCAAGAGTTGTAAACACCCAAAGGAAAATATATATATATATATATATATTTAGAGAGAGAGGGATGATGATGAATGCAGTTTTCGCTGCTGATGCAGAAATCGGCTGCGACGCAGTTCCGCTGCCGATTCTGAATCGGCAGCGACGCAGTTCCGCTGCCGATTCTAGATCGGCAGCGACACAGTATGCGCTGCTGATACAGAAATCGGCAGCGACCTAGTTTCCGCTGCCGATGCAAAAATCGACAGCGACGCAGTTTTTGCTGCCGATGCAGAAATCGGCAGCGATGCAGTTTTCGCTGCCGATTCTGGACTGGGTAGCGATGCAGTTTTCGCTGCCGTTTCTGGACTTGGCAGCGACGCAGCCTTCACTACCGATACAGAAATCGGTAGCGACACAGTTTTCGCTGCCCATTTCTTGATCGGCAGCGACGCAGTTTTTGCTGCCGATGCAGAAATCGACAGCGATGCAGTTTTCGCTGCCGATTTCTCAATGAACAGTGACGCAGAGCTGGGAGGGAGGGGTAAAAAACTGGTTTTAGATAAACCAAACAAGGATAAGGACACACCTAAACCAACCCCCAAACAACCCATTTCATTGGATGGGTAGTATAAATACAAAGAGGGGAGAGAGAATGACCCATCTTCTTCCAAATCCAGCAGCTGCATGCCGTTCTTCCCTTCCCCTTTCACAACAGAAACGTAAATCAGACCAGTAGAGATTACTTTGTGAACTTGTGAGGGAGAGATGAGACCTTGAGAGAGGAGTGGGCAGCTGCATAGAGGAGAGGAAAAAGAGAGCCGGAAAAACGTGAGAGGAAAAAGGAAGGAGGAGAACCAGCAGCTGAATAGTGTCAAACCTTCCTCAAACTTAGTTAAATTCAGAAGGTATGGGTCATGAAATTCTCTTCCTCTCCCCCGTAAGATCAAAAACGAAAATGAAGAAGAAAAACCCTAAGAAAAGAATTGATCTAAGACCTAAGCCAGCTGTGAGGGAAGCTGAAATTAACCAAGAGAACAAGCAAACAAAAGTGAAATAAAGTCAATTTCAGAACATCTAACAAATCATGGTAGAGGGCCGGCTTTAACTAGGGGGAATTAATGTGTTCTGCTGTGATGTTGTTGCTGGAATTAATGTGTTCTGTTGTGATGTTGTTGCTGGAATTAATGTGTTCTGCTGGAATTAATGTGTTCTGCTGTGATGTTGTTGCTGGAATTAATGTGTTCTGCTGTGATGTTGCTGGAATTAATGTGTTCTGCTGTGATGTTTGTTGCTGGAATTAATGTGTTCTACTATGATGATTGTGCTGAAATTGATGCTCCCGATTGTGTGTTGCGCAGCGAAATTCTGTTTCGCTGCCGCAACTGAACCTGCTGCAACGAATTAATATTCGCTGCCGATTTGTGTGTTGCGCAGTGAAATTCTGTTTCGCTGCCACAGCTGAACCTCCTGCAGCGAAGTGATATTCGCTGCCAAGTTGTGCGTTGTGCAGCGAAACTGTGGCGCCAACAGCGGTGCAGTTCTCGCTGCCGAACTGGCAGCCCGCAGCGAACCAGTTCTCGCTGCCGAATTGGGCAGCCCGCAGCGAACCGGTTCTCGCTGCCGATTCCTACAATAAGCCTCCTAGGCAGGAATGACTTAAATGCTAATAACAATTTCATGATATGATGGTGTAAAATAGGGAACACTTTAATGTTAACATGTGAACTATTGAAATAAGTGTGATGATGAATGTGATTCAAAAATAAAATAAATACAACTGTGCTGATTTGTGACCATTGATGTCTCAGGTGGTGCAGTCGGGATTGGACCATCATCAAGACAGGAACGACCCACAGGTGGAACAGGTAGGTGACTTGCACCTTTCTTTTTCATACGTTGAATCTTGGAATATTTTAACTTGAGTACTACCATATTGTTAGAACCGATATTAAATTGTCGAACGCTTAATTGTTGATAAAAGAGTGATTAGCTTCGGCTAATGGCATCCAAACGGATGGCCGGGACAAAGAGTGATTAGCTTCGGCTAATGGCATCCGAATGGATGGCCGGGACAAAAGAGTGATTAGCTTCGGCTAATGGCATCCATTCATCCGGGACAAAAGAGTGATTAGCTTCGGCTAATGGCATCCAAACGGATGGCCGGGACAAAAGAGTGATTAGCTTCGGCTAATGGCATCCAAATGGATGGGCGGAACAAAGAATGATTAGCTTTGGCTAATGGCGTCCGAATGGATGGCCGGGTTAAAAAGGGATGATTTCGCTGCCGATTGTGGATCGGCAGCGACGCAGTTCCGCTGCCGATTCTGGATCGGCAGCGACCTAGTTTCCGCTGCCGATACAGAAATCGGCAGCGACGCAGTTTTCGCTGCCGATTTTGGATCGGCAGCGATGCAGTCTTCGCTGTCGATACAGAAATCGGCAGCGACCCAGTTTCGCTGCCGATTCCTTGATCGGCAGCGATGTAGTTTCGGCTGCCGATTTTAGGATTGGCAGCGACGCAGCTATCGCTATGGAATCCGGATGGATAGCAGGGACAAATAAACGACTAGTTTCGGCGAATGGCATTTGAAAACTTGTGTATCTATATGTACTATTAATTGTTACATCAAATACATGAAGAAATTATAAATGTTAATGCTTATTTAATTGCTAGGCCATTAGTTACCATTATTATTATTATTATTAAGTATTTGTTTTCTCTTAAATGTTTTGTACTGCTGCAGGGACGTCACACCAACAAGATGTCTAGGATACCCGATACACGGGAACCTACTTTTGCAAAGAATTAAGTAGATGCATTCTAACTCACAATGTACTTTGTAGGGATCAATGTACTGAATGTATAACTTTTATTAGATCCTTTTTGTTTAAAATTTGTGATGGCTATTAGTAGTATAAGAATGCAAACTCATGTCCATGTATATATATTTTTAATATGAATTTCAAATCATGCAACATTAATATTATGTGTTTTGTGTAAGATTCGCTTTTGAATGAACTGTTGATTGTATGGGTTGTATTTTGATGATGTAAGGATTCAAGTTCTTTGATTACCGGCACCAGGTGTATTAAATATATATATAAAAAAAAATTTTTTTTTACTATTGTTGGGCTTAGAAATCCGGGTCGTTACAGTTGGTATCAGAGCCCTTGGTATGGATCCTGAGGATCATTAATAAATGTGTTGTTGCGATGAATTTCAGGATGGTACGCACCCGACAAGGGACACAAACTGAGCCGCCCTCCTTAGAAAGGAGGGGCATGAACCGAGGTGCCCAAGGTTGGCAAGACGAAGATCCCTTAGATGATACGGCATCTCATGCTCCGATAATACCGCCCGAAACCTTGCAGGGGGAAGATACGATGGCAGGAGAAGGCCCGAGGCCTCATCAGATAGAGGGAACACCCCCAGTCGCAACGGAGCAGCGAGAAAGACCAGAAGCACAGCCATCTACTGTTCCAACTGGTGTGCCCCCACAATATGTAGATGCAGGACTCCTTGTACAAATAGTTAAAGCAGTGATGAAAGGCATGGCTAATTCAGCAGCACAAACAACCCCTACCACGCAGAATCCACCAGCAGCCCCTACGACCAGCATGACCATGGATAATGTGGTACCACTGGTGCGACTAGTCAAGAGTATGAGGGAAATGGGCTGTGAACCGTATATGGGGGAACAACATGCAGAGATAGCTGGAAGATGGATCAGGAAGGTAGAAAAGACAATGATTCAAATAAGCATACCCGAGGGTTTGAGGGTAAATTGTGCATCCCAGTTACTATCTGATAGGGCCATGACATGGTGGGAAACAGTTCAGCTGAGGCGTGCGACTGAGACCCTAACTTGGAGTGATTTCAAGACAGAGTTTGAGAATCAGTTTTATTCCAAGTATCATCGCAAGGTGAAAGAACAAGAGTTCTTGGCATTAAGACAGGGTGATATGTCAGTATTGGAGTACGAAAGGAGATTCCATGACCTCTCATTGTTCGCCCCACATTATGTGCCGACAGAGGAACATATGATTGAAAAGTTGAGAGATGGTTTACGACAGGATTTGAGACAAGGATTGATCGCCTTGCGATTTAAATCGGTGAGGGAGTTGATTGAGGCTGCACAAGCTCTGGAGGCATGTATTGGAGAAAGCCAAGGGGGGTATCAGAGTATAAGCAAAAAGAGAGATGGGGACTATTTCAGCGGCAGACCACCGCACCCGAAGAAAGGAAAAAGTGGAGTGTTTGAGCAGCACGGAAAGAAGGGGAGTTTGATATTACCGCCTCACCAACAGTCAAGTGGGAGAATGATGGCGAGATAGTCTCACTCGAGGGCAAACTCTTCAACTGGGACCGGTGACCGCAGGGGAGTTGACTATCCTTTTTGTGAAAAATGTGGACAAAAACACCCTGGGGACTGCTCAGTTTCCCCTAGGCGATGCTTTGTGTGCAGAGGAGAGGGTCATAGGTGGAGGAACTGCCAGTATCTTAGCCAAGGGTGTCATTACTGTGGTGGGAAAGGTCATTACAAGAGGGACTGCCCCAAAAGAAACACCAGACAAGTACAGAGCTATAGACAGCCCAGTCAGAGCCACCAGCAGTCAGTCACCGTTAATAGGCCAGTGAGATCTTCTCAATCAGGGGCAAACTCCAGTCGAGGGAAGCCGAGGGCACAAAATGATCGGACCCCAGGGAGGGTCTTCCACCTGACACAGGAGGAGGCTAGGGCTGCATCGGATGTGGTGGCAGGTACACTACTGTTGAATGATTTTAATATGCATGTATTGTTTGATCCGGGTGCCACCCACTCATTCATTGCTAAGAGAAGTATCACTAAATTGAGAAAGGAAGTAGAAATAGTAGAGAAGGGGTTTGTAATTGGAACTCCAATGGGAAACATGGTTGAAACAAATATTGTATATGTGGATGTGGGGGTTAGTTTATCCGGATATGAAACAGAAGTAGACTTGATTCCCTTAGAGCTGCATGATTTTGACATAATACTAGGCATGGATTGGTTGAGTAAATACAAGGCACTAATAGATTGTTATGCTAAAACTGTTACTTTCCAAACACCTAAGGGTGAGAAAATGACTTTTGAAGGAGAGAGATTTCCCAAACTGAATGCTCTAATATCGGTGGTAACAGCCCAAAAACTGTTAAGAAAGGGATGTATGGGATACCTCGCATACATCTTAAACTCTGATGATGAAGGTCCACGATTGAAGGATATTCCTGTGGTGAAGGATTTCCCAGATGTGTTTCCAGAAGAACTACCAGGACTACCCCCGGAGCGAGAGGTAGAGGTGTCTATAGACACTTTTCCTGGAGTCCCACCCATAGCCCAACAACCGTATCGGATGGCTCCAGCAGAACTGAACGAGTTAAAGACTCAATTACAGGAATTATTAGACAAGGGGTTCATACGGCCCAGTAATTCTCCTTGGGGAGCACTGGTCCTATTTGTAAGAAAGAAAGATGGAACCCATAGGCTTTGTATTGACTATCGACAGTTGAACAAAATAACAATGAAAAACAAGTATCCGTTACCTCGGATAGATGATTTGTTCGACCAATTAAAGGGAGCGAGGGCATTCTCGAAGATAGATCTGAGATCAGGGTACTATCAGATGAAGATTAAAGAAGCGGATGTAGCAAAGACCGCATTTAGAACTCGTTACGGACACTATGAATTTTTGGTGTTACCATTCGGGTTGACGAACGCCCCAGCCCTCTTCATGGATTTGATGAATCAGGTTTTCCAACCATACCTGGATAAGTTTGTGGTGGTATTCATTGATGATATACTGGTGTACTCGAATTCTTTCAAGGAACACGAAGAACACTTGAGGCAAACCTTACAAACCTTGAGAGATCACTAGTTATATGCAAAATTGAGTAAATATGAATTTTGGCTGAAAAGGGTGACGTTTTTGGGACATGTCATTTCAGCCGAAGGTGTTTTTGTCGACCCTCAAAAAGTCGAAGCAGTCTTGAAATGGGAAAGACCGACTTCAGTCACTGAAATACGTAGTTTCCTGGGACTTGCAGGATACTATCGGAGATTTATCGAAGGTTTTTCCCTGATTGCAACCCCTTTGACCCAGCTAACTAGGAAGGATAAGAAGTGGGTGTGGTCGGAAGAATGTGAGGCTAGCTTCCAAGAATTGAAGAGGAGGCTCACCACTGCTCCAGTCTTAACTCTCCCCTCAGGGACTGAGGGTTTTGTGGTATATAGTGATGCCTCGGGGAAGGGATTGGGGTGTGTTCTGATGCAACATGGGAAGGTGATCGCCTATGCATCAAGGCAACTAAAGACTCATGAGGTGAACTACCCGGTGCACGACCTGGAGTTGGCAGCTGTAGTATTTGCCTTGAGGATATGGAGACACTATTTGTATGGGTCTCGAACCCAAATTTTTACTGATCATAAGAGCCTGAAGTATCTGATGTCGCAAAAGGAGTTGAACATGCGGCAAAGAAGGTGGATAGAGCTCATTAAGGATTATGATTGCACCATAGAATACCACCCGGGGAAAGCAAATGTGGTGGCAGATGCCCTCAGTCGCAAAAATAAAGCCTCCTTGGGAAGCTTAACAGTGGGAAAGGAGCGGCAATTGGCAGAATTAAAAGAGTTGGGTGCAGATTTGGGAATTGATGCAAGAGGTGGGTTAGTAGCCCAATTATTGGTGCGACCAATGTATCGAGAACAGATACTACATGCCCAATTCCATGACAAGGTGGGATCCAAGATTAGGAAGAATGTGGAGGCCGAGGTAGAAATGAAATTCCGAGTAGCGGAGGATGGATCCTTGATGATGGGACAACGGTTGTACGTGCCTGATGACGAAACAGTCAAACGTATGGTTCTGCAAGAAGCACATGAGTCCAAATTCTCCATACATCCTGGCAGCACTAAGATGTACCGAGACCTGAAACACCTCTATTGGTGGCCTAATATGAAAAGGGAAATAGCTGAGTATGTGTCAAAGTGTGGGATATGTCAACAAGTCAAGGTTGAACACCAAAGGCCTGCGGGACCATTACAGCCATTACAAATTCCAGAATGGAAGTGGGAGATGATCACCATGGATTTCGTGTCAGGATTTCCCAAGGGGAGAAAAGGAAATGATGCGATATGGGTCATTGTGGATCGGTTGACGAAATCCGCACTATTCTTGCCTGTAAAGATGACCGACTCGGTGGACAAGCTTGCCAAGATCTACATAAATGAGGTGGTACGACTTCATGTGATTCCGGTATCCATTGTATCAGATCGAGATCCTAGGTTCACCTCTCGACTTTGGCCGAGCATACAACATGCCTTGGGGACAAGATTGGACATGAGCACTGCGTTTCACCCTCAAACGGATGGCCAATCGGAAAGAGTCATTCAAGTCTTGGAAGACCTATTACGGGCATGTGTGCTAGCATTTGGAGGAAACTGGGAGGAACACATGGCATTGGTGGAGTTCACTTATAACAATAGTCACCAAGCCACAATAGGGATGGCCCCATATGAAGCCTTGTATGGTAGGAGGTGTAGAACTCCTTTATGTTGGGAAGAAATTGGGGACCGGAAGTTATATGGCGCAGAGTTAGTTCAAGTCACCATGGAGAAAGTGAGAATTATCAGGGATCGCATCAAAGCCACACAGGATAGACAGAAGAAGTATGCCGATGTGAGGAGAAGACCTCTCGAGTTCAGTACGGGGGACCAGGTGTTCCTGAAGGTAGCCCCATGGAAGAACTTGTTACGATTTGGATTGAAAGGGAAGTTAACTCCCCGATTCATTGGACCCTTCAAAATCTTACAACGAGTTGGACCAGTAGCCTACAAGGTGGAATTGCCCCCACAGTTAGCCAGGGTCCATGATGTGTTCCATGTCTCCTTGTTAAGGAAGGCTAACGTAGACCCCGCCCGAGTTCTACCCTAGGTCCCAGTAGAGGTCAAGGAAGACTTAACATTGGAATTGAGGCCCATACGGATACTAGATCAAGAAGTGAAGGAGTTGCGGAGCAAAAAGATCCCCATCGTTAGAATCTTATGGCGAAATGCTCAAGTAGAAGAGGAAACTTGAGAGAGGGCTAAGCGCCTTAAGGCGGTCTCAGGCTATTTACATTCGGTCCCAGTGCTCTGGGCCATAGTTGGAGGACCCCATTCCTTCTACAATTGGCATTGATCCAGTTTCCGTTGTCTTTATAGTCCTATTTGCGGACAGTTCAACTTCCTTTTCTTCCTATATGTGTCATGGTCATTACTATAGCCTCTTATTAGTGAGTTATGCTGATATGAAGGTTGCTTCTGCCTTTGATTCTGCCTTTATTGGATAGCCAGTTGTTGGAGTCCTGAGGCAAGCGTATAAAAATACGTCTTCCCTGTGGGTTTGACCAGTCTTCGTTCCAGTTGCAGAAAAAAGCTAAGCTCTGTAAGCCATCGAGTTGGAGTAGCTTTCCGGAGTGCTTCTTGTAAGGAAGTCCATTGGTGTAAGGGTTACAACAGGTAGGAAGCTAGTGTCAGTCTATAGCCCTTCTATGTCGTCGATCCAACCGAGGGCCTCTATACGAGCATGCGAGCTCTGGTTCAGCCATTTCCGGTGACATAAGCGAGCTTCACTTGTTCTAAGGGAAGAAGCCTTCTTTGTATTTTGTATAGCCAAGTACAGTCATGCTAAGCGTTAAACGAACCTATCTATATATGAAAGAAAACGAGCCTATACTCTATACTATAGGCGGGGACCTATAAAGGTACCAAACCAAGCCTATCCTATAAAGGCTCGTTGAGACCTCTCATCTCTCTGGAAGGCGCAAGGTCTTAAGATATGCCAAAACCACTTACTGGTCTTTCCGAATATAGCATAAAGCCAAAAAAAAATGGGTGGTTCCAGAACTGAAACAAAAGAATTGGATGAGTTTAAAAAACCCAAAGAATGTAAGACCAAAAGGAAGTCCTTTTAGTCAGACTAAAGTCAGTCGGCTACTCAAACTCTTTAACAAGTGTGGCATCTCCTCGAGTTGCGAAAGAGGCTGCAGCTTCCATTTCGGATCTTCGTTATGCTATTTCTTTTTCGTGTCGTGAGCTGCTCAGTACTCCCCTTCCTTAACTTAAAGACTGATTGAGGTGAGAAAGACGTACCGATTGAAGTCCCAACAGCCTTTTTTAGTACCCCACTTTATTTGATCTACCAGGTATGGAGTGTGAAAACTTCTTAAATTTCGAGGACGAAATTCATATTTAGGAGGGGAGAATGTAAACACCCAAAGGAAAATATATATATATATATATATATATATATATATATATATATATATATATATATTTAGAGAGAGAGGGATGATGATGAATGCAGTTTTCGCTGCTGATGCAGAAATCGGCAGCGACGCAGCTCCGCTGCCGATTCTGAATCGGCAGCGACACAGTATTCGCTGCCGATACAGAAATCAGTAGCGACCTAGTTTCCGCTGCCGATGCAGAAATCAGCAGCGACGCAGTTTTTGCTGCCGATGCAGAAATCGGCAGCGATGCAGTTTTCGCTGCCGATTCTGGACTGGGCAGCGATGCAGTGTTCGCTGCCGATTCTGAAATCGGAGCGACACAGTTTTCGCTGCCCATTTCTTGATCGGCAGCGACACAGTTTTCGCTGCCGATGCAGAAATCGACAGCGATGCAGTTTTCGCTGCCGATTTCTCAATGAACAGTGACGCAGAGCTGGGAGGGAGGGTAAAAAACTGGTTTTAGATAAACCAAACAAGGATAAGGACACACCTAAACCAACCCCCAAACAACCCATTTCATTGGATGGGTAGTATAAATACAAAGAGGGGAGAGAGAATGACCCATCTTCTTCCAAATCCAGCAGCTGCATGCCGTTCTTCCCTTCCCCTTTCACAACAGAAACGTAAATCAGACCAGTAGAGATTACTTTGTGAACTTGTGAGGGAGAGATCAGACCTTGAGAGAGGAGTGGGCAGCTGCATAGAGGAGAGGAAAAAGAGAGCCGGAAAAACGTGAGAGGAAAAAGGAAGGAGGAGAACCAGCAGCTGAATAGTGTCAAACCTTCCTCAAACTTAGTTAAATTCAGAAGGTATGGGTCATGAAACTCTCTTCCTCTCCCCCGTAAGATCAAAAACGAAAATGAAGAAGAAAAACCCTAAGAAAAGAATTGATCTAAGACCTAAGCCAGCTGTGAGGGAAGCTGAAATTAACCAAGAGAACAAGCAAACAAAAGTGAAATAAAGTCAATTTCAGAACATCTAACAAATCATGGTAGAGGGCCGGCTTTAACTAGGGGGAATTAATGTGTTCTGCTGTGATGTTGTTGCTGGAATTAATGTGTTCTGCTGTGATGTTGTTGCTGGAATTAATGTGTTCTGCTGTGATGTTTGTTGCTGGAATTAATGTGTTCTGCTGTGATGTTTGTTGCTGGAATTAATGTGTTCTACTGTGATGATTGTGCTGAAATTGATGCTCCCGATTGTGTGTTGCGCCGCGAAATTCTGTTTCGCTGCCGCAACTGAACCTGCTGCAACGAATTAATATTCGCTGCCGATTTGTGTGTTGCGCAGTGAAATTCTGTTTCGCTGCCACAGCTGAACCTCCTGCAGCGAAGTGATATTCGCTGCCAAGTTGTGCGTTGTGCAGCGAAACTGTGGCGCCAACAGCGGTGCAGTTCTCGCTGCCGAACTGGCAGCCCGCAGCGAACCAGTTCTCGCTGCCGAATTGGGCAGCCCGCAGCGAACCGGTTCTCGCTGCCGATTCCTACAATAAGCCTCCTAGGCAGGAATGACTTAAATGCTAATAACAATTTCATGATATGATGGTGTAAAATAGGGAACACTTTAATGTGAACATGTGAACTATTGAAATAAGTGTGATGATGAATGTGATTCAAAAATAAAATAAATACAACTGTGCTGATTTGTGACCATTGATGTCTCAGGTGGTGCAGTCGGGATTGGACCATCATCAAGACAGGAACGACCCACAGGTGGAACAGGTAGGTGACTTGCACCTTTCTTTTTCATACGTTGAATCTTGGAATATTTTAACTTGAGTACTACCATATTGTTAGAACCGATATTAAATTGTCGAACGCTTAATTGTTGATAAAAGAGTGATTAGCTTCGGCTAATGGCATCCAAACGGATGGCCGGGACAAAGAGTGATTAGCTTCGGCTAATGGCATCCGAATGGATGGCCGGGACAAAAGAGTGATTAGCTTCGGCTAATGGCATCCATTCATCCGGGACAAAAGAGTGATTAGCTTCGACTAATGGCATCCAAACAGATGGCCGGGACAAAAGAGTGATTAGCTTCGGCTAATGGCATCCAAATGGATGGGCGGAACAAAGAATGATTAGCTTTGGCTAATGGCGTCCGAATGGATGGCCGGGTTAAAAAGGGATGATTTCGCTGCCGATTGTGGATCGGCAGCGACGCAGTTCCGCTGCCGATTCTGGATCGGCAGCGACACAGTATTCGCTGCCGATACAGAAATCGGCAGCGACCTAGTTTCCGCTGCCGATACAGAAATCGGCAGCGACGCAGTTTCCGCTGCCGATTTTGGATCGGCAGCAATGCAGTCTTCGCTGTCGATACAGAAATCGGCAGCGACCCAGTTTCGCTACCGATTCCTTGATCGGCAGCGATGTAGTTTCGGCTGCCGATTTTAGGATTGGCAGCGACGCAGCTATCGCTATGGAATCCGGATGGATAGCAGGGACAAATAAACGACTAGTTTCGGCGAATGGCATTTGAAAACTTGTGTATCTATATGTACTATTAATTGTTACATCAAATACATGAAGAAATTATAAATGTTAATGCTTATTTAATTGCTAGGCCGTTAGTTACCATTATTATTATTATTATTAAGTATTTGTTTTCTCTTAAATGTTTTGTACTGCTGCAGGGACGTCACACCAACAAGATGTCTAGGATACCCGATACACGGGAACCTACTTTCTGCAGGGACGTCACACCAACAAGATGTCTAGGATACCCGATACACGGGAACCTACTTTTGCAAAGAATTAAGTAGATGCATTCTAACTCACAATGTACTTTGTAGGGATCAATGTACTGAATGTATAACTTTTATTAGATCCTTTTTGTTTAAAATTTGTGATGGCTATTAGTAGTATAAGAATGCAAACTCATGTCCATGTATATATATTTTTAATATGAATTTCAAATCATGCAACATTAATATTATGTGTTTTGTGTAAGATTCGCTTTTGAATGAACTGTTGATTGTATGGGTTGTATTTTGATGATGTAAGGATTCAAGTTCTTTGATTACCGGCACCAGGTGTATTAAATATATATATAAAAAAAAATAAATTTTTTTTACTATTGTTGGGCTTAGAAATCCGGGTCGTTACAAGAGTGGTGTCCATTTTCAAATGAGAGTTGGAGAAGAGAGTCAAAGAAGGGAGAAATAGCAAAGTATTACACAAATATATACAGATATCAGTTATTATGGGAAACTGAAAGAACCGACTTAAGTCACGGAGTACCGTTATCCGCCTTTTGACCGAGGTTAGAGAAACTAGCAAAACGAAACACAAAACAATGTGAGAAAAAAAAAACAAAATAATCAACCTTTATCTACAGGATCATTCAAAGCAATGGATTCATTTTCACTAGGAAAATTATCAAAGTAAGCTTTCAAACGATGTCCATTTACCTTAGAAACATTGTCATTCTTTGGATTCTCAATATCAAAGGCCCTATAAGGATACACATGTTTTTCAATAAATGGACCGCTCCATCTTGATCTTATTTTTCCAGAAAATAAATGGAGTTGAGAATTATAAAGCAAAACTTTTTGACCAGTATCAATTTTTTGACAATTTTCACAAGTTTTGCAGAAAGCATGTGTGTCCTTGAACATGGTGGGCCAATAAAATCCATTTTGTAAGATTTTCACAGCTGTCTTTTTTGACGAGAAATGACTCCCACATGCTTCAGAATGACAAAGTTTAATGACATTACTTACCTCATTGTCAGGAATGCATCTTCGAAATATTTGATCAGGACAATATTCGAATAAGTAAGGGTCATCCCAATAAAATTTATTCACTTCGTTCAAAAACTTACCTTTGTCTTCGGTACTCCAGTGAGTTGGCAAATCTCCTATAGCAAGAAAATTGATATTTTTAGCAAACCAAGGCATTGAACTAAGAGAAAGTAAGGATTCATCAGGAAAGTAATCGTCGATTGGTGTGATGTCGGATGTCGAATCTGTTGTCACTCTTGACAAAAGATCCGCATCAACATTTTTGATGTCTTTTTCATCTGTGATTTCTTCCTGAGAATAAATCATTTGCAAATCTTCAGATTCATCCCGCTCAATTTTACTCAAAGTAGATTCAAGTTGATCATAAACTAATTCTTCAATAGAATCTACTTCTTGTAAATCATTATCATTTATAGGTTGCTTGCAAATGTTGAAAATATTCATCTCCAATGTCATGTTCCCAAATGATAGCTTCATCAGTCGATTCCTACAATTAATCAATGCATTAGAAGTTGCAAGAAACAAACGTCCTAAAATAACAGGAAATGAATTACATGCTTCAACAGGTTATGTGTCCAAGACAATAAAATCCACAGGATAAATGAACTTATCGACTTGTACTAACACATCTTCAACTATTCCTCTAGGCACTTTTACAGATCTATCGGCAAGTAAAAGAGTCACAGAAGTTGGTTTTAACTCACCTAGATTGAGACTTTGAAAAACTGAATATGGAAGTAAATTCACACTAGCTCCAAGATCAAGTAAGGCTCTTTCAATTTTATGTTCTCCAATAAAGCAAGAAATTGTAGGACAACCAGGGTCTTTATATTTCAATGCATTATTGTTATGAAGAATGGCACTTGTTCGGCTAAAAAGGCTTTCTTTTTCACATTCAGTTTTCTCTTCACAGTGCACAGATCTTTCAAAAATTTAGCATAAGAAGGAACCTGTTTAATAGCATCCAGCAAAGGTATATTGATCCTTACCTGTTTGAAAGTTTCAAAGATTTTAGAGTTGTGATTGACTTTCCTTTGTTTGGTCATGGCATGAGGAAATGGAAGTGCTGGCGGAGAATCAGTCTTTTCTTCGCAAGGATCAGATTCAACCATTTCCTTACCCTCAGAGATTGACTCATCATCATTCTCACAAGGTTCAAGAATGGGTTTTTCAATAACCTTACCACTGCGAAGAGTGATGACTGATTTTACGTGATCCATGTGTTGGCTTCCCGAACTACTTGCAATCGCATTGTATTGCCCCTTTGGATTTTGTTGTGGTTGAGATGGAAACTTACCTTTCTCTTGGAAACTGAGAGTAGATGTCAATTTTGCAAGAGTATCTTTAAAATCTGTCATGCTTTGAGCAAGTTGAGTGTTAATTGCCTCTTGCTTTTCCATAAATACATGCAATGTTTCCTCAAGATTTCTTCTAGGAGGGGGAGCATAAGGAGGTGCATATCCATGAGAATTTTGGAAATTATAGTGTGCTTGAAACGGTGGCTGTGAAGTTTGAGCATTATTGTTATCATTCTTCCAATTGAAATTTGGGTGATTTCTCCAACCAGGGTTGTATGTTTGCGAATATGGGTTATGGTTGGGCCTTTGAAAACTGTTTAATGCATGAGCTTGTTCATGGAGACATTCTTTAATTTGTTTGGAGATTGTTGGCTAAAATCATTGTGGGCTAAAATTTGGAGCGTTGATAGATAGTTTAGTCAGGAATCCTATGAAATTGAGTTTGCATCAAATGGACTTCTGTAGCTCTAGATATTCAAGTCGGAATGGATGAAGGTCAACATTGGCAGATTGTGAGATTTGACTTTGAAGGCTGCGATTTCCATGCTCTTCCTTATTTTATTTTCTTGCCTTTGATGTCCAAAAAGGTATGGATGTTAGCTTTTTAATGCCACTAAAATCACTTCATTTTGACCTCTAGAGCTCACGCTCTACACAAAACATCGACTGAAGGTCAAATCTGTCAATTACCTCCAATTTACTTCTTTTTGCATCTTTCATCCAAAAGTGCTTTGAAAACATAAAACAAAGAATATGAAAGCATTTTATATATTAAACATAGGCAAAAAACTAGTTAAATGTGGGTGAAACTATCGAATAATATTGTTGCACAGGCTGAATATGGAGATTGCGAATGTGGTGGAATTACAACATTACATGGAATTAGAGGATATGGTCCATATAGTGATGAAGGTGGAGGGGCAAATAAAGAGAGGGGGCAACACACATTTTCAGACCAATTTAGCTTCATTTTCATCAGCATAGGGGCTGAATCAGAAAAGAAAGGGGTTGCCCGACTAAAGCCTTTTGTCCTTACTAATGTCAAACCACCTAAAGTTAAGGTTGAAACCTCTACGAGTTTTAAAGGTAAATTTGACTCTCAACCAAAATGTACTCGAGATGTTAAATGTTTCAAGTGTAACATCCTCATATCCGGGATTAAGCAACAATCTCATGTCAATTGTTACACAGTGTAATTAAATTTATATAGATATATATATGTGCAAGGTGTTCATATTAAAATTTTACCGAAACTTTCACTAAAATTTCGGCAAAGTCTCCCCTATATCAGGAGGTCCCAAGTTATCGACATTTAATCTGTTTACACTTCTAATATTTCATATCTCATAACCCAATCACGATCCAATCGTCCTGGGTCTCAATCCCACAAAATCATTGTCATCACAGCCATAATCTTTAAACATACATTGAACAACAAATATTATTATAAAGGAATAAATGACATAAACATGTATATATGGACACAATCTTATGAAATTCAGAGTTAAGATTATCTATTCAAGTTTAAACATTAATTATACAAATTCAGTTATATAAAAGTTGTAATATTACAAAATACAAGGGTATACTCCCTAGAATCTAGAATTACAAAAGGTGAACCTAAGCTCGGATCTACTCCTATTGTGCATACGATAGTCTTGAAACAAAATACATATTATTAAAACATGAATATCACAAGAAATATAACAACACAAATATCCAATAATGTAAAAATAGTCTTGAAACAAAATACATATTATTAAAACACGAATATCACAAGAAATATAACAACACAAATATCCAATAATGTAAAAATAGTCTTGAAACAAAATACATATTATTAAAACACGAATATCACAAGAAATATAACAACACAAATATCCAATAATGTAAAAAAGCAAACATGCATTCATATTTTATTCACTTCTCCTTTCTGGTTTTCATTGGAAACTCTTTCTCATTCAACTACTAAAAATCGTTTCCTATTCTATTATCAACCTCCATTAAAGATTTCATAAGATCAACCATGATTATTTCCGCTTAACACATTACTGACACCAATTT
Organism: Populus simonii; assembly: GCA_007827005.2. NCBI lineage: Eukaryota > Viridiplantae > Streptophyta > Magnoliopsida > Malpighiales > Salicaceae > Populus > Populus simonii. The sequence goes on from CM017480.2 coordinate 5,812,621, forward strand.
CACTTGTATCATCATCACCCCGTAAGAGTTGATGCAATGTGATCCCCTTAACCGAGATCCTAACATACACTAAATCTATGCTAGTCTAAATATGCGATCCCCTTACCCGGGATCCTAACATACACTCAGTGTATGCTAGTCCATGCCCCATATCACACTTTTCATATTTCCATTGTCAGTGATAATTTCATCACTTGAAAATTCACACAACAACCTTTCACCTCGAATACACATATATTCAAAATACTATCCAAAATATTGACATCATTACGCAAACTTTTCTCCTTTCACATAATATCCAACATTTGGTAATTCATATTTCACATCAATAACATATTAAATCATGGAATTTAACTAGAAAGTATAGATGCAGATCACCTACCTACAATAAAAGCTCTACTCGTGCTCCCATGTTGTTGCTGCTGCACCACTTCGGTGGTCCCTCTTGCAATCACAAGCTTATCTCGTAAATTTTTCTCATTCAAGGATACATTTTATAATAACCATATAAAAAACCAATAGGTCTTTCTTTCAATCATTTCTTTCTTTATATTTTACATTTTTCTCATGACACTCATTAATGTTGTCATTCTTTATCCAACCATAGTTATCTTTCCTTTCTTTATATTTGAACTGTTACTGTTTAAATCTTGAATTGTTATTGTCCAACTGTTACTGTCTAGACCTTGGATTGTTACTATCCAACCGTTATTGTCTTGACATTGAACTGTTACTGTCTTGAACCATTACTATCTAGACATTGAATTGTTACTGCCTTGAACCGTTACTATCTAGACATTGAACTGTTACTCTTTGCAAAGGTAGCAATTTAACCTCCTCTTATATTTTTAACTCTATCTGGAGTTCTAAGACTCCGTTTCAAGCAAGGTTGGTCGCGTTGGAAAGTTAAGACATGGGGATACAAGTCCTCTAAAGGAAGGAGAACTCAGTTTTGCCCCTAAGACAGTCAAAATTGCTCATCAACAAATTAGACTTACTGCCCTATATGGTCTGTCATGACCCAGTCTCGGTTGATAACCTATAACTGGAGTTCTACAGCTCCAAATTAAGCAAGGCTAATTTTACCATCCAAAACTACAATTTCTATGAAGGAACCTGGTCCTAATTCCCTCATCCTTTTATCCAAAATCTTATCGAAAGTCAGGAGATGAGTCTGTCCAGATGCGTCACTCCCTTCCCTTCACACATAACTTTCATAAACTACATTTTTTGGGTAAATTATCATGGTTTCGCGTCCTCAATCGCATACCACACATGAATTAACTTAATTTTAACAACGAATACTTTTTTCCCGAAATCAAGTCTAAGAACCCTAATCTATAATTCAACATCAAGGCATCAATTCATTATCGAATTTGAGATGAATTATAAGATCATGTTTAGAACACCTTACCCGGTAAGAATTAAGGTTTTGATCTTCAACCAGTTGAAGATTTTCAACTCCCTCCTTTCTTTTCTAATGACAGCCGACCCTCCTTCTTCTCTTCTTGTTCAATTTTCTTGTTAATCCCTTACCCACAAGTGTTTATTCCATCTATAAACCCTTAATCTTGGATGGGTTCTTGAAATTTTGGTGTTTCTCTCTTGATTTTGCAAGAATAGATACAAAAACTCCCTCTTTTCTTTCCTTTTGGTTGCTGCAGAGTTTTGGTGAGGAGGGGAGTATTTATACTCTATAATTTTTCTTATTTGTACTTAGGCCTCATTTCCTTTAAGTGTATTATTTTTACCCCAATATTTTTTTCTTCTTAAAATCAAGGTGTATTCTTTTCATTTCTTATAACTCCACCCCATAAGTTTATTTTGTTCAATTAAATCCAACCCTCAACATTAACGGGTTAATTTATAATGTCTCGAATTATTTCGCCCGGAATTTTATATCTAAAAATTTCTGAATTCCTGTTTTTATTTAACCCTATGCATGAATTTCTTCACTTTTATTTCCCATGTAGTTACTTTGCAATTTAAGCAACCTTTATTTTTTTCCCCGGGGTTTACAATCTCCCTTCCTAATAGAAATTTCATCCTCGAAATTCAAGTTACGTACCTATATCGGAGAATAAATGTGGGAACTTTTGCTTCATCTCGGATTCTCTTTCCCATGTTTCTTCTTTTATTCGAGAGCTTCTCCACAATACTCTCACCAGGGGAACTCTCTTATTCCTCAACACCTTCTTATCTTGATCCAAGATCTTGACGGGCTTAGCTTCCATGGTTAGATCCCCTTTAATCTTCATAGGAACGTGTGGCAATACTCATGAGGGGTCTATCTTGGCCTTTCGAAGCAATGACACATGGAACACATTGTGAATCTTATCCAAATATGTAGACAACTTTAATTAATAGGCAACTTGATTGATTCTTTCCTTAATCTTAAAGGGGAAAATATATCTCGAAGCTAATTTTCCTTTTACTCCAAATTGAATGATGCCTTTCCAAGGCGCCACCTTCAAAAATACCTTATCCCCCCCTTGGAATTCTAAAGGCCTTTTTGATTATCTGCGTAACTTTTCTGTCTTGGACTTCCTTCATCCTCTTTCTGATCACCCTTACCTTGTCAGTTGTCAATTGCACCATTTCAAGTCCTAAAAGCTTCCTTTCTACTACTTCATCCCAACAAATTGGGGTACGACATTTCCTCCCATACAATGCTTCATATGGAGCCATATCAATAGTAGCTTGATGGCTATTATTATAAGTTAACTCCACCAATGACAAGAGCTCCTCCCAGTTCCCTCCGAACTCCAACACTTAGGACCTCGGGAGATCCTCAAGAGTTTGAATGGTCATTTCAGATTGACCATCCGTCTGAGGATGAAATGTTGTGCTTAGATTCAACTGTCCCCAATGCTCGTTGTAAGCTAGGCCATAACCTCGATGTGAACCTTAGATCCCAATCCGATATAATCGACATTGGCACTCCATGAAGTTTGATTACCTCATTTACATATAATTTTGCTAGTTTATCCACTAAATCAGTCATTTTCATAGGAAAAAACAAAACAGATTTTGTCAGTCGATCCACAACCACCCATATGACATCATTCCCCTTCTTTCCCCTAGGTAATCCCGTCATAAAATCCATAGAAATATCCTCCCATTTCCATTCTAGAATTGACAATAACGGTAATTTCCTTGCAGGTCTCTAGTGTTCTATCTTTACTTGCTGACAGATCCCACAGTTCAACACAAATTCAGCTATTTCCCTTTTCATATTTAGCCACCAATAGTATTTCTTTAAATCCTTATACATCTTTGTACTTCCAGGATGAGTAGCAAATCAGGATTCATGAGCTTCTCTCAATACTTCATCTTTCAAAGTTTTATCATCATGCAAATAAATTCGTCTACCCACAACTATTAGCCCATCAGATAACATTTGAAATGTTGTCTCTATACCTTGGTTTACCCTCTCCTTGATCTCCTTTACTTTCCCATCCACCCCTTAAGCCACCAAGACCTTGTCTCGAAGCACAAATCGGATCTTTAATTAAGCTAACAGTGATCCCTCAGGCCTTACACTTAGCTGCAAGCCCATCTTCTTCAATTCCACAATACTTTCCTGTTCCTTAATCTCCATATCATTCTTTACTGTTTTTCCTTTCCTAATCAAGGCATTGACTACTACATTAGCCTTACCAGGATGGTAGTCAATCACACAATCGTAATCTTTTATTAACTCTAACCATCTCCTTTGTCGTATGTTCAGCTCCTTTTGTGACATCAAATATTTCAAACTCTTATGGTCCGTAAAGATTTGAACATGTGATCCATACAAATAATGTTGCCATACTCTTAGGGCAAACACCATCGCTGCAAGTTCTAGATCATGAACTTGGTAATTCACCTCATGCGACTTTAGTTGTCTTGATGCATAAACGATCACACACCCGTATTTCATCAACATACAGCCCAGACCCCTTTTTTAGGCATCATTATATACCACAAACCCTTCTATCATGGATGGAAGGGCCAGTATAGGAGTAGAAGTGAGCCTCTCTTTCAGTTCTTGAAAACTCGCTTCACACTTTTCCGACCAAACAAACCTGACTTCCTTATAGGTCAGCTTAGTCAAAGGTGAGGCTATGGTGGAGAACTCCTCAATAAACCTCCTATAATACCCAGCAAGACCCAAGAAACTCTGGATTTCTGTCACGTTAGTAGGCCTCTCCTATTTCAACACGGCCTCAACCTTTCTTAGATCCACAAATATTCCTCATGCGGATATTACATGGCCCAAAATACTACTTCTTTGAGCCAGAACTCACGCTTATCCAGCTTTGCATATAATTGGTTCTCCCTTAAAATCTGTAGCACAACCCTTAGATGTTGTTCAAGCTCTCAGTAAGAGGTTGAATACACCAAGATATCGTCAATAAAAACCACCACATATTGGTCCAGGTAAGGCCGAAACTCCCGATTCATCAAGTCCGTAAATATAGCTGGAGCATTGGTTAACCCAAAAGGCATCACCAAAAACTCATAATGCCCATAACAGGTTGTGAAAGCAGTCTTTTGTATGTCTTGCTCCTTGATTCTCAACTGGTGGTACCTAGACCTCAAATCTATCTTAGAGAACACCCCAGCACCCTTTAATTGATCAAACAAATCATCTATTCGTGGAAGTGAATATTTGTTCTTCACCGTCACTTTATTCAATTGATGATAATCAATGCATAAATGAAGCATTCCATCCTTTTTCTTTACAAACAATACTGGAGCTCCCAGGGCGATTTGCTAGGCCGGAAGAAGCCTTTATCTAACAATTCCTGAAGTTGAAACTTCAGTTCAGCCAATTCCATAGGTGTCATCCTATAAGGAGACTGAGCTATAGGAGAAATTCCTGGAATAGTTTCTATATAAACTTCAATTTCTCTAACCGGAGGTAATCCAGGCAACTCTTCTGGGAATACATCGAAACTCCCTCACAACAGGAATACTAGCCAAATCTATGCTACCCTTTTCCAGCTCTCTTACATGGGCTAACCAAGTAGAAAAACCCTTCCTCAATAGCTTTCCAGCCACCAAGACTAAGATTACACAACTTGGAATTACTTTTCTTTCCCCTTTAAACACTACTCTTTTATCACTTATTCCTTGGATTGTCACCGTTTTGGTGAAACAATCCACTTGTTCCTTATGTTTACTTAGCCAATCTATGCCCAGAATCAAGTCAAAACCATATAACTCTAATGGTATAAGATCTACCCTCAATTCTAACCCTTCAATATATAGTTTTACCCCTCTATAAATATCATCAATATGTATATTCTCTCCTAGAGGTGTACTAATCGTCACTCCTACACCCAACTTGCTAGATAACACATGCAAGTTATTCACAATTCTATAAGTTACAAAGGAATGACTAGCTCCAAGATCAATTAAAACATAAACTTGCATTGTATCTAACTGTAAAGTACCTACCACCACATCAGGTACAACTCCCGTATCCTTGTGGGTCATGTGATATACCTGGCCCTGAGTCCTCCCCTCCTGAACTCTAGGCCTCCTCCGAGTAGCACTCGTCCTTAATTGGGTAGGACTAATAGGACAATCGACTGTAACTGATTGCTGCTGACTCTAAAGCTCAGTCCTTTGACCATGGGCTCCCTCGGTAATTCTACGAGGAAAATCCTTCTTCCTATGACTCGTGTCCCCACAATAATAACAGCCTTTGCCTATATACGGGAACTCTCTCTATCGATGCCCCTCTCCTCTACAGATATAACATCTCCCCAGCATCGCGATGCAATCTCCAGGGTGTCACTGCTCACACCTCTGACAGAATGGATATACTGGTCCCTTTTGCTCTATAGACCCTCCAACAGTTGTGACTCCTTGTCTAGCCTGTCCTCCCCAGGATCCTTTTCCACCAACCTGTCTAGATCCTCCTAAGCTATCTCCTGGGGTGAAACTCCCACTTCTTTTCTGGAACTATCTTGATGACTACCCACTTTTCCCTTTCTTTGGGAGAGGAGGTCTCCCAGTCAAAAACCCAAAATCTCTCATCTTAGCTCCAGTTGCTTGACTCTGCTCGACCACTGGCTTCAGAGCATCCATTATTACCTTCTCCATACCCTGAGCAACCCGTACCAATTCCCGAACAAACAAAAACTGCATGGCTATCAATATCATTCTCATCTCTTGCCTCAATCCATCATGGAACCTCTCCACCCTATTGACACGACCAAAAGATTGATGTCTTTTCCCAAGTGCAGGAGTGTCGAAGTAATAAATAACCCGGCAAGACCGGGGTCAAACCACAGGGAGGTTACTTGTATAAATTATAAGCAACAATAATACAACAACAATAGTAACAACAGCAACAACAACAATAATAATACTAGTAGTAATAGTAGTACTAGTAGTAGTAGTAGTAGTAGTAGTAATAACACCAATAATACTAATAATAATAATAATAAGGAAGAAGAAGAAGAAGAAGTTGATGAGAACTTTGAGATGGAAGATTAATGTAAGGATTAAACAATGATAACAACAAATGTCAAGGTTAGAGGATCCACTAATGGTATTTCAAACAAGTATAGTATAAACTCTTATTATTCAATTGAAAACCACACACAAGGAGGTTCCAATCAGATTATAAATTGTTAACATGATTACATTAGCTATCTTATTCGAATAATGCTAATACTTGTAAATGTTGTCAGGCATTCATGATTATAACTTATGTTAACAACAAATCAAGTTCCTTTCATAGCTCAGGTGTCGGTTATACCATACAGTATGGGCTATGAAAGTGCCAAGTATTTGTTGTACCAAGTGTTGTACAACATAAATCTAGATTAACCATTTAACAAGCAGAGTATTAAAAGTGAACAAGATAACAAATATAAAGCATGTTAGTATCCAACATTAAAGTCCATGTTGAGTTTATATTATACTTATCCTTACACCATTAGTGTAACCTTTTCACCTTGACATAATTAACTTAGCTAGACATAATGAAAGAAAGAAACGTAAATAAACAAGATAAGAACATAAGTAAGATAAAAGTTAACTAAGTAAAGGAAAGGAAATGAAAGGCATAAACTTGATATTAATGAAAGCAAAGCATAAGCAATACAAAGAGAGAAAGCAAGAGCATGATCTTGATCTGAACATCAAGATGCCTAAATACATGGCAAATGCCTCCATTTATAGGCCAAAATTTGGAACTATTGATTTGTTGACTAATTGATGAGTGGGTGGCCACATCTTGACCTGGTGACAATTCTTATCTTCTTGTCTGCCAAAAAGGTCATTGATAACGTCATAATTTGAATAGACTTCAACATGAAAGTTCTAGAAAATTGTCTCATCTTTCCAGGGTAAAAATTTGAGATCATTTGGACTTCTAGAACTCGAGATATGGGTTGAACACTGAACAGTGTCTGGGCTGCAGGACAGATTCAGACTTCTTCTTTGTTGCTACAATTTGGACTTGAAAACGGCCTTGTTAAATCTTGGGCTCCACATGAAAGTTGTAGGCCTATGTCTTATCTTTCCATCCATATACAATGGCCCTAAATCCAAGATCTACAGCTCCAGATATGACCCAATTACCGAATAGTGTTCCAGTTTGGACTACACCAACATCTCTTTTCTAAGTTTGGCCATCTCTTTGTCCTTTCAATTTCAGTACTTCAACTCATCAATCAATTCTTTCATTTATGTGATAGGCCTGCATTTAAGATGAACATTTACCATAAATTAAAGGTATCTTATATAATTAGATATGTTATTATAAAACATGTTTTAGTTAAGGAGTTATTGATACTTCAAGTGCAAAATGATGATATAAAACCTTGATAAAAATGCACTTTTAAGTACTAATCACACCCCCCAACCAGCTTATTACTAGTCCCTAGTAATTAAAGTGTTAAAATAGAAAAACAATTTGCAAATTCCACAAAGCAAGGCATTCATCATTCAACTTCCATTAATCTATCCAGATAAACAAACTCTCATTAAATTTATATATCTGCTCAATACCTTTTAAACAAGATATTAATAAACCTTTCTCTTGTGCTCAAATATCAACATAGAGTTATGGGGCTTTACTTGGAAGAAAACAATATTTTGTTCTAATGTTTAAGGTTAACTTCCCTGGGTTAGGATTATTATTATTATTTTTTTATTTTTTTTTCTTTTCTTTCTTTTTTCTTCTTTTTTTTTCTCTTTTTTTAAATATATATATATATATATACACACACAATGCATCTTTAACCCATGTAACGAGCTTTCGGCTAATGACTCCCAGACCAGTTGGTCTTAGGGCATTAGGTGTTGAGACACCCCTACGAGCTTAGTAACTCGGGTTGCAGATACTGATACGTAGATAATGCAATGTTTGATTCCCTTAAGCTTTTCTCCTTAAGCCATGTAACAAGCTTTGGGCCAATAGCTCCCAAGTCAGTTGACTTTAGGGTATTAGGTGTTAAAACACCCCTTCGGGCTTAATTGCTTAGGTTAGGGAGGCTACGAAACCAAACTTATCTACGTTTTTATTATCATCATTTTTTTTTTGAAAATTATATACTATCTCTATCCCTTAGTTGTCACCTTTAACAAAAGAACATAAATAATGTAATAATCCAATACGCAACCCACAATCATATGTTAAAGTGTGTGTGTGAAAATGAAGGTTTAAGAATACTTGTTAAATGAGTATATGAGCAGAATTAAGTGATAACAATGCAAGAGTTTGTAAACGTGAATATTTCAAGAAGTATTCTAAAAGGCCTTGTTATGAATATTGCAAATAACCATTAGAAAATGTTTACTAAGATGCGTCTCAAGAGTCAATAAAATTCCCCCTTACTCTGCCATCCTAGTAATAACAGTTTTGCCAAATGGTTTTTAAAAACAAAAACAGTTAGTTGGTTAGTTTTTTTTTATATATATATATATACTACTACCCTCTCCCCCCAACCAAAACGAGACATTGTCCTCAATGTCCTAAGGTAGAAAGATAGAGTATAGAAGACATTACCTGAAACAACGAACACTGACAAACCTGAAACACACTTAAACAAATATAAGAAATAACATAACAAAATACTATGCTAGAAATAAAACCAAAAGACACAAGGATTCACAAACAAAGGCTTAAATCCAAGCTAAGCTTTTTACGGCTTTCTGTAGTTGACCAATTTATGCGACTCATGGAAGGATCAATTACAGGGGTGAAAGATTGTAGTTTGTCGATCAACTGTTCAGCAGTAGCAGTAGAGATTATGATTTGTCGTGTCGAAGATGTTAGAAATTCCTGTTCCACAGCTTGATCAAGAAAAGACAACAAATTATCATAAAAACCATTAACATTGAGCAAACTGATAGGTTTATGGTGAATGTGAAGTTGGGCCCAAGAGGAAATATGAAAGATCTCTTCCAATGTGCCCAGACCACCTGGTAAGGCAATGAAGGCATCAGCATGGTTAAACATTGTATTCATTCGATCAAACATTGTGGAGACCTGTAATTCCTCTCCAATTGTTCTTCCAATGATGTCCCCTTTTGTTAAAGCTTCGGGGACGACCCCCAAAACTTGACTACCTCCTAAAAAGGCAGCTATTGCCACACCCCCCATTAACCCAAGGCTGCCTCCCCCATACACTAAATGAATCTTTCTCTCAGCGAGTACCTGACCAAGATGATTTGCTGCTTCTAAAAATGCTATTTCCTTCCCAGGACTGGATCCACCAAAAACACAAATATTTTTTATGTGATAACTTAAGGGACCTGCCATTTCTAGACACTTCTATATCTGTCTAATGTAAGGGTTGAGTAGAAATGAGGGGAAGCAAGAGAAGATTTTATAGATGAGAAATTGAAGATGCAATCATACCACCTATATGTAGGCCAGCTGGAGTCTCACACTCTCTCTCTCTCTCTCTATTTATTTATTTATTTTGAAAAAGCATGTGTATGTACAGGTAGTTGTGATTGTGGCTCACATCTTCCCTTGGTTTTACGTCGAAGAACGGCTTAAACGCCGTCTATGGGTCGGGGATAGGCTTCCCATCCAGTTTTCTTAAAAACTGGCAAACATGGACTTTTTTAGTCAGATTCCCAAGACTAAGTCTATCATGTTCTTTATGAAAATGGGGTCATAAATCATGAATTGCACGATGCACATCTCCACTAGGATGCGTCTCAAGGGTCAACAAAAGATTATCTAAAGACCCCTTACTCAGGCCATCCTTAATGAATTGTATTTTATCTTCACGGTTTATAGATACCATTCCTAAAGAACGACATGTTGCATTACAAGTCCATCTGGCACATCGGTGACAGACTTTCAGTCGTTTTGCATGACGTTTCTTTGCAAAAGTGCTTTTACCTGTTCCAGGCATGTGTGAAATGAAAGAATTGGAGGACTCACCTAATAATCGGACCTTTGCTTCAATCAGCCAGCGAATATCTTCAGGAATTCCATGATTCATTAACAACTTCAATCTTGCACACCTAGCACGGTAAATTTTTGTAATCGCATTCTGAGGCAGAGCGGGAAAGTACTTTTTCAATTTTTCAAGAGTGGTGTCCATTTTCAAATGAGAGTTGGAGAAGAGAGTCAAAGAAGGGAGAAATAGCAAAGTATTGCACAAATATATACAGATATCAGTTATTATGGGAAACTGAAAGAACCGACTTAAGTCACGGAGTACCGTTATCCGCCTTTTGACCGGGGTTAGAGAAACTAGCAAAACGAAACACAAAACAATGTGAGAAAAAAAAAACAAAATAATCAACCTTTATCTACAGGATCATTCAAAGCAATGGATTCATTTTCACTAGGAAAATTATCAAAGTAAGCTTTCAAACGATGTCCATTTACCTTAGAAACATTGTCATTCTTTGGATTCTCAATATCAAAGGCCCCATAAGGATACACATGTTTTTCAATAAATGGACCGCTCCATCTTGATCTTATTTTTCCAGAAAATAAATGGAGTTGAGAATTATAAAGCAAAACTTTTTGACCAGTATTAATTTTTTGACAATTTTCACAAGTTTTGCAGAAAGCATGTGTGTCCTTGAACATGGTGGGCCAATAAAATCCATTTTGTAAGATTTTCACAGCTGTCTTTTTTGACGAGAAATGACTCCCACATGCTTCAGAATGACAAAGTTTAATGACATTACTTACCTCATTGTCAGGAATGCATCTTCGAAATATTTGATCAGGACAATATTCGAATAAGTAAGGGTCATCCCAATAAAATTTCTTCACTTCGTTCAAAAACTTACCTTTGTCTTCGGTACTCCAGTGAGTTGGCAAATCTCCTGTAGCAAGAAAATTGATATTTTTAGCAAACCAAGGCATTGAACTAAGAGAAAGTAAGGATTCATCAGGAAAGTAATCGTCGATTGGTGTGATGTCGGATGTCGAATCTGTTGTCACTCTTGACAAAAGATCCGCATCAATATTTTTTATGTCTTCTTCATCCGTGATTTCTTCCTGAGAATAAATCATTTGCAAATCTTTAGATTCATCCCGCTCAATTTTACTCAAAGTAGATTCAAGTTGATCATAAACTAATTCTTCAATAGAATCTACTTCTTGTAAATCATTATCATTTAGAGGTTGCTTGCAAATGTTGAAAATATTCATCTCCAATGTCATGTTCCCAAATGTTAGCTTCATCAGTCCATTCCTACAATTAATCAATGCATTAGAAGTTGCAAGAAACGAACGTCCTAAAATAACAGGAAATGAATTACATGCTTCAACAGGTTGTGTGTCCAAGACAATAAAATCCACAGGATAAATGAACTTATCGACTTGTACTAACACATCTTCAACTATTCCTCTAGGCACTTTTACAGATCTATCGGCAAGTAAAAGAGTCACAGAAGTTGGTTTTAACTCACCTAGATTGAGACTTTGAAAAACTGAATATGGAAGTAAATTCACACTAGCTCCAAGATCAAGTAAGGCTCTTTCAATGTTCTCCAATAAAGCAAGAAATTGTAGGACAACCAGGGTCTTTATATTTTAAAGCATTATTATTCTGAAGAATGGCACTTACTTGTTCGGCTAAAAAGGCTTTCTTTTTCACATTCAGTTTTCTCTTCACAGTGCACAGATCTTTCAAAAATTTAGCATAAGAAGGAACTTGTTTAATAGCATCCACCAAAGGTATATTGATCCTTACCTGTTTGAAAGTTTCAAAGATTTCAGAGTTGTGATTGACTTTCCTTTGTTTGGTCATGGCATGAGGAAATGGAAGTATTGGCGGGGAATCAGTCTTTTCTTCGCAATGATCAGATTCAACCATTTCCTTACCCTCAGAGATTGACTCATCATCATTCTCACAAGGTTCAAGAATGGGTTTTTCAATAACCTTACCACTGCGAAGAGTGATGACTGATTTTACGTGATCCATGTGTTGGCTTCCCGAACTACTTGCACTCGTATTGTATTGCCCCTTTGGATTTTGTTGTGGTTGAGATGGAAACTTACCTTTCTCTTGGAAACTGAGAGCAGATGTGAACTTTGCAAGAGTATCTTTAAAATCTTTCATGCTTTGAGCAAGTTGAGTGTTAATTGCCTCTTGCTTTTCCATAAATGCATGCAATGTTTCCTCAAGATTTCTTCTAGGAGGGGGAGCATAAGGAGGTGCATATCCATGAGAATTTTGGAAATTATAGTGTGCTTGAAACGGTGGCTGTGAAGTTTGTGCATTATTATTATCACTCTTCCAATTGAAATTTGGGTGATTTCTCCAACCAGGGTTGTATGTTTGCGAATATGGGTTATGGTTGGGCCTTTGAAAACTGTTTAATGCATGGGCTTGTTCATGGAGACATTCTTTAAAAGAAGGCAAGGTTGGACAGTCATTGGTTGAATGTTCGTTGGTTTCATAGATTTGACACGCAATGTCTTGAATAGATTTTAATTGACCACTCTTTTTCAATTCTAATGCTTCGACTTTTTTAGCTAAAGATGCAAACTTGGCTTGGAGGTCATGATCTTCCCTAAGGTTGTACATACCCCCACTAGATGTATGAGGTTGGGTTTTACTTGGTGCCTCATAAGTACCTGTGGTGTTCTAATTTTGTGCATTTTCATTAGGGTCTTTATCTTCAAAAGTTCCATTGCACATCAATTCAACCATTTGCCTATCTCTAGGTGTTAATCCTTCATAAAAATGTGAAACTAATCTCCATGTTTCAAAACCATGATGGGGGCAAGCATTAAGCAAGTCTCGATACCTATCCCAACATTAATAAAATGTTTCTCCTGGTTTTTGAGAGAAAGTAATGATTTGTCTTTTGAAAGAATTTGTTCTGTGGGACGGAAAAAACTTCTTTAAAAATTGTTGTTGCATTTCATCCCAAGCACGAATGGATCCAGGTCTCAAATTTTGTAGCCATGTTTTAGCTTTATCTTTTAATGAAAAAGGAAAAAGCTTCAATCTAATGGTGTTCATGCTACAATTTGAGTCATTATACGTGTTGCAAACCTCCTCAAATTCCCTTAAATGCAAGTATGGATTTTCTAAATCTAAGCCATGAAAGGATGGTAAAAGTTGAATAATGCCTGTCTTAAAATTAAAATGAGATGCATTAGGTGGGAAAACTATGCATGAGGGTGCACTTGTTCTTGTGGGATTCATGTGGTCTCTAAGTGTTCTAACCCGAATATTCTCATTATTCTCATTATGAAGTGATTGGTTATCTTCTTCGGCCATATTTTCTGAAAATGATGAGGATACCCTACAAAGTCTACCACTTAATGTACGTGATCAAACTCTCATGCACGTGTAAAAAAAGAAGAAGAAGAAAACAAAATAAAAAGAAACAAAACAACAACAAAAAATAAACAAAATTAGATACAAGAAAAGAGAAAATAGAATAAATACTATAATTTGTACAAGAATTTACCTCCCCGGCAACGGCGCCGAAAACTTGACACGACCAAAAGATTGATGTCTTTTCCCAAGTGCAGGAGTGTCGAAGTAATAAATAACCCGGCAAGACTGGGGTCGAACCACAGGGAGGTTACTTGTATAAATTATAAGCAACAATAATACAACAACAATAGTAACAACAATAATAATAATAGTAATAGTAGTAGTAGTAGTAGTAGTAGTAATAACACCAATAATACAAATAATAATAATAAGGAAGAAGAAGAAGAAGAAGTTGATGAAAACTTAGAGATGGAAGATTAATGTAAGGATTAAACAATGATAACAACAAATGTCAAGGTTAGAGGATCCACTAATGGTATTTCAAACAAGTATAGTATAAACTCTTATTATTCAATTGAAAACCACACACAAGGAGGTTCCAATCAGATTATAAATTGTTAACATGATTACATTAGCTATCTTATTCGAATAATGCTAATACTTGTAAATGTTTTCAGGCATTCATGATTATAACTTATGTTAACAACAAATCAAGTTTTTTTCATAGCTCAGGTGTCGGTTATACCATACAGTATGGGCTATGAAAGTGCCAAGTATTTGTTGTACCAAGTGTTATATAACATAAATCTAGATTAACCATTTAACAAGCAAAGTATTAAAAGTGAACAAGATAACAAATATAAAGCATGTTAGTATCCAACATTAAAGTTCATGTTGAGTTTATATTATACTTATCCTTACACCATTAGTGTAACCTTTTCACCTTGACATAATTAACTTAACTAGACATAATGAAAGAAAGAAACATAAATAAACAAGGAAAGGAAATGAAAAAGCATAAGCAAGAAATTAATATAAGCAAAACTTAAGCATTACAAAATATAAAGAGAGAAAGCAAGAGCATGATCTTGATCTAAACACCAAGATGCCTAAATACATGGCAAATGCCTCCTTTTATAGGCCAAAATTTGGAACTATTGATTTGTTGACTAATTGATGAGTGGATGGCCACATCTTGACTTGGTGACAATTCTTATCTTCTTGTCTGCCAAAAAGGTCATTGATAACGTCATAATTTGAACAGACTTCAATCATGAAAGTTCTAGGAAATTGTCTCCTCTTTCCAGGGTAAAAATTTGAGATCATTTGGACTTCTAGAACTCGAGATATGGGCTGAACACTGAATAGTGTCTGGGCTGCAGGACAGATTCGGACTTCTTCTTTGTTGCTACAATTTGGACTTGAAAACGGCCTTGTTAAATCTTGGGATCCACATGAAAGTTATAGGCCTATGTCTTATATTTCCATCCATATAAAATGGACCTAAATCCAAGATCTACAACTCCAGATATGACCGTATTACCGAACAGTGTTCCAGTTTGGACTACACCAGCATCTCTTTTCTAAGTTTGGCCATCTCTTTGTTCTCAATTTCAGTACTTCAACTCATCAATCAATTCTTTCATTTATGTGATAGGCCTGCATTTAAGATGAACATTTACCATAAATTAAAGGTATCTTATATAATTAGATATGTTATTATAAAACATGCTTTAGTTAAGGAGTTATTGATACTTCAAGTGCAAAATGATGATATAAAACCTTGATAAAAATGCACTTTTAAGTACTAATCACCTATGGTGCTCTGTGGGAAGGTAAGTGGAGGCAAAAGCTGCTAAGTCCTGGAATCTCCTCTCATGCTCCAGAACTGTCAAATCTCCCTGCCTCAAATCTAAAAACTCTTGTTCTTTCTCCCTTCTATGCTCCCAATAATATTACCTCTCCTCAAACTCTTCAC
Organism: Populus simonii; assembly: GCA_007827005.2. Lineage (NCBI taxonomy): Eukaryota > Viridiplantae > Streptophyta > Magnoliopsida > Malpighiales > Salicaceae > Populus > Populus simonii. Next base: position 5,828,320 of record CM017480.2, read on the forward strand.
GAAAGTCCCTCCATCTCAATACCTCCCCCGATCTCCTCTCTCTGATGGTCTCCCACCAAGAGTGGGCACTTTCAATCAATAGCTGAGTCATGCAATCCACCTATAGCTCCTCTAGTACCTGCATCTGATTTATAACTCTTTCCACTTTCCTCAGCCATGCCCAGCAACCTCAACATCCTTTTCACCACGGTTAGTCATACAACCCATCTCTCTCATACCCTTCACCCATTGCACTATGGTGACTACTTCCCCCAATCTAGGAGATGTATTGGATGCTCCCGCTACCATTCCTGTTGCCACAGCTCTCACTATATGATCCATAAAAGCAGGATCTGAAAATGAGTTTGATGCAACTGTTAGTGTCACTAGTGGGGGTATATTATCTCCCCCCTGTCTGTCTGATACCTCGTGCATTGATACCTCTGCCTAACGGGACACCGAATTATCTTGAAATCTCACTAACTCGCCCCTTTCAGAGTATACTGATGTTGCAGGTATATGAGAGGAGGTGTCTGCCAAGGAATCCTAGTCTGGATCACTTTTATAATGAAGACTCTGATCGCTTCCCTGAACTGGGGATGGATTAATTCTGGCTCTTTGCCTTGTTCTCACCATCCTGAAACACATTTCAAAACCATATAATTATTCTTGTCCCTGGAATAACAACCTGAGCTCTGATACCAAAATGTAACATCCCCATATCCGGGAATAAATAACAATCTCATGTCAACTGTTACACAGAGTAATTAATTAATTATATATGTGTGCGCACGCGCGCGTGCAAGGTGTTCATATTAAATTTTTACTGAAACTTTCACTAAAATTTCGGCAGTCTCCCCTATATCGGGAGGTCCCAAGTTATCAACATTTAATTTGTTTACACTTCTAATATTTCATATCTCATAACTCAATCACAATCCAATCATCTTGGGTCTCAATCCCACAAACATCATCGTCATCACAACCATAATATTTAAACATACATTGAACAACAAATATCATTATAGAGGAATAATGAGATAAACATGTATACATGGACACAATCTTATGAAATTCAGAATTAAGATTATCTATTCAAGTTGAAACATTAATTATACAAATTCAGTTATATAAAAGTTCCTAAGCTAGGATATACTCCTGTTGTGCATACGATGGTCCTGAAACAAAATACATATTACTAAAACATGAATATCACAATAAATATAACACAAATATCCAACAATGTAAAAAAGCAAACATGCATTCATATTTTATTCACTTCTCCCTTCTAGTTTTCATTGGAAACTCTTTCTCATTCAACTACTAAAAATCGTTTCCTCTTCCATTATCAACATCCATTCAAGATTTCATAAGATCAACCATGATTATTTTCGCTTAACACATTACCGACACCAATTTCACTGGTATCATCATCACCCCGTAAGAGTCGATGCAAGGTGATCCATTTACCCCAGATCCTAACATACACTAAATGTATGCTAGTTAAAACATGATGATCCCCTTACCCAGGATCTTAACATACACTAAATGTATGCTAGTCCAAACGTGCGATCCCCTTACCCGGGATCTTAACATACACTAAATGTATGCTAGTCCACACCCCATATCACACTTCTCATATTTCCGTTGTCAGCGATAATTTTAGCACTTGGCAATTCACACAACAATTACTATCTTGACATTGAACTGTTACTGTCTCGAACCATTACTGTCTAGATATTGAACTGTTACTATCTTGAACTATTATTGTCTTGAACTGTTATTGTCTAGACATTGAACTGCTACTCTTTACAGAGGTCGTATTTCAACCTCCTCTCATATTTTTAACTTTATCTGAAGTTCTAGGACACCGTTTCAAATGAGGTTGGTTGTGTTGGAAAGCTAAGACAAGGGGCTATAAGTCCTTTGAATGAAGGAGAATCTAGTTCTGCCCCTAAGATAGTCAAAATTGCTCATTAACAAATCAGACTTACTGCCCTATAGGGTCTGTCATGACCCAGTCTCGGTTGATAATCCATAACTGGAGTTTTACAGCTCCAAATTAAGCAAGGCAAATTTCCTTAGTTAGATAACATCCAAAACTATAATTTCTATGAAGAGACCTGGTCCTAATTCCCTTATACTCCTATCCAAAATCTTATCGAAAGTTAGGAGGAGTTTGTCTAGATTTGTCACCCCCTTCCCTTCACACATAACTTTCACAAACTACATTTTATGGGTAAATTATTATGGTTTTGCGTCCCCAATTGCATACCACACATGAATTAACTTAATTTTAACAACAAATACTTTTTTCCGAAATCAAGTCTAAGAACCCTAATCTATAATTCAACATCAAGGCATCAATTCATTATCGAATTTGAAATGAATTATAAGATCATGTTTAGAATATCTTACCCGGTAAAAATTAAGGTTTTGATCTTCAACCAGTTGAAGATTTTCAACTCCCTCCTTTCTTTTCTAATGACAGCCGACCCTCCTTCTTCTCTTCTTGTTCAATTTTCTTGTTAATCCCTTACCTGCAAGTGTTTATTCCGTCTATAAACCCTTAATCTTGGATGGGTTCTTTGAATTTTGGTGTTTCTCTCTTGATTTTGCAAGAATGGATACAAAAACTCCCTCTTTTCTTTCCTTTTGGTTGCTATAGAGTTTTGGTGAGGAGGGGAGTATTTATACTCTATAATTTCTCTTATTTGTACTTAGGCCCCATTTCTTTTAAGTGTATTATTTTTACCCCCATATTTTTTTCTTCTTAAAATCAAGGTGTATTCTTTTCATTTCTTATAACTCCACCCTAGAAGTTTATTTTGTCCAATTAAATCCAACCCTCAACATTATCGAATTATTTATAATGTCTCGAATTATTTCGCCCAGAATTTTATATCCAAAATTTCTGAATTCTTGTTTTTATTTAACCCTATGCATGAATTTCTTCACTTTTAGTTCCCATGTAGTTACTTTGCAATTTAAGCAACCTTAATTTTTTTCCTGGGGTTTACATTAGGTGTCAGGGGCTTGGACATTATGCTATAGAGTGTCCAAATAAGAGGATAATGGTGATGAAAGACAATGGTGATGTTGAATTCGAGAGTACCAAATCAGATTGTGAAGACATGCCACCATTGAAGGATTGTATTCAGAATGAATTGGTATTATCTATTGAGGAATCCTTGGTTATAAGGCGCACACTTCATGTTCAGGTCAAGGAAGATGATAGTGATCATCAAAGGGAAAACATCTTTCATATGTGATGTTATGTACAAAACAAGGTAGCACTACCCTTGTTAGTAAACTTAATTTGTACATTGTTAAACATACTAGACCATATAGATTGCAATGGTTAAAGAATATTGGGAAGTATGTGGATGAAGTTCTATGTGATGTGGTACCGATACAAGCGAGTCACATCTTATTGGGGAGGCCATGGTAGTATGATGGGAAGACAAGTCATGATGGGGTTAAAAATATGTATACTATTGTAAAAGATGGTAAAATTATCACTCATGAACCTCTTACACCCAAATAGGTGTATGATGACCAAATAAAGCTAAAAGCTGAGCATAAGGCTATGTGAGAGAAAATCAAGGTGAGGAACAAGGAGAGAGAAGAGCAACAGGTTTGGCCAGAACCCAAAATAGTATTCCAACCTATCTAGTCACCCATCCAAACACAAACAAACATTTGGCCAACATTCCAAACAAATCAGACCATTCACGCACTACCAAAAACACCCAAATCTGGCTGAAAGTGGAGTGAAGATAAGAGGAGTGAAGAAAGTTAGGAAGTGTGATAAGAATTGTGTGGAAAACTAAAGAAACAACCTAATTTTTATGTTAGAGAGGGTGAGGTCAGATCTGTATTTTTCACTAACAAGCCAATGATTTTACTTGTATACAAAGTGGATTACCACCTTTAAGGAAAATAAAACATCAGATTGATCTTATACGCAGGGCTGTAATTCCTAATCAACCAGCTTATAAAAGCAATCTCGAGAAGACAAATGAGCTTCAAAGGAAAATTAATGAGCTGATGGAGAAGGGGTAGATTCATGAGAGTATGAGCCCAAGTGTTGTGCTAGTGTTACTTATGCCTAAGAATGATGGAACATGGAGGATGTGTGTTGATTACCGAGCTATCAACAATATAACGGTGAAGTGTAGACATCACATTCCTAGGCTTGATGACATGCTAGATGAGTTATATTAATCATGTATTTTCTCTAAAATTGATCTGAAAAGTGGGTACCATTAGATGAGGATGAAAAAAGTAATGAGTGGAAAGCTGCATTTAAGACTAAGTATGGTTTGTATAAATAGTTAGTCATGTTATTTGGACTTACAAATGCACTTAGTACATTTATGTGTTTAATGAATCACATATTGCATGTGTTTATAGGTAAGTTTGTGGTTGTGTCTTTTGATGACATTTTAATTTATTGTAAGAACTTAAATTAGCATCTTAATCATTTACGTAATGTACTTAGTATGTTGTGTAGTGAGAAATTGTATGTTAATCTTAAGAAGTGTACTTTTTGAATGGACAAAATTGTGTTCCTTGGTTATGGTGTAACTGCACAGGGTATCGAGAAGGTTAAAGCCATCCGGGATTGGGCTACACCAAAATTGGTAAGTGAGGTAAGGAGTTTTCATGGGTTACCTAGTTTTATAGGCGTTTTGTGTAAGATTTCAGTACATTAGTTGCACCCTTTAATGAAGTTTTTAAAAAGTTAGTCAGGTTTAAATAAGGGAGGAATAGGTTGAATTCATTAAGGCTTTTCGTTACATAATCAAGTATAAAAAAAGAGGAAAAGAGAACATATTGGTTGATGCTCTTTCACGCATGTATGTTCTTCTAAACACTATGAATGCTAGATTGCTGGGCTTTGAATATGTGAAGGCCTTGTACGCTGATGATTCTGACTTTCCCAAAATATATAATGCATGTGGACATTTAGCTTTTGGTAAATTTTATTTGATGGATGGTTAGTTGTTTAAAGAGAATTATCATTTTGTTATCTTATCTTGAATTTGGAATATAAGATGCATACAATATTTTTGAAAAAATATAGATAGACCTTGTGTTTATATAAAAAGGTTAGTGTATGTGGAGTCATTTTCCTAGTGCTATATGTAGATGACATATTATTGATAGAAAATAACACATCCTTGATCTAATCAGTAAAAATCTGGTTGTTTAAGAATTTTTTTATGAAGAATATAAGAGAAGCAATCTATATATTGGAATAAAAATCTATAGAGATAGATCTAGAAGGTTGCTTAAGTTCTCCTAATTCACACATAATAGACAAAATGCTAAAATGGTCTAGCATGGAAGAATCCAAGAGAGGATACTAACCTATTTTACATGGAATACAACTCTCTAGGGATATGTGTCCTAGAACACAAATTGAACTATATGTAGTTCTTAGCAATATTGATCTAGTAAAAACTCTTAGGATAAAATTCTTTTTAAATAAAATTATAAAGTGATTATAATTATGAGGATTTCTATTAATTTAAAGCATTATATCTAAATGTCATTTATATTTATGGAAACACTCACATGATAGTTGTATAATTATGAGAATTTCTATTACATCAAATATAATTTAATTGAGCATACACTTCATGGTTAAATGTTTAAATCGAAATATTTTTGATAAAGGGATAATAATTATATTGAGAAACTACTCACTAAAAGATTAAGTCAAACTATATATGATTTTTATAATATTTAAAGGATCATGACACAGTTCTAGACACAACACTTGAACATCAAATATTAATTAATTCATTTGTTGAATTGATAATAAGTTGATTTGCTTAATTTATTTAATCATATTTTAATTAAAATTATTATTTATATTTGAACAATCTTAATTTCCCATCACCTCTTCCCTTTCTTATATATGGGTCACACATATTAATAATTATTGATAAGAAATTAAACTAGAAGATTTGATTGTAGATAAGTTTTAAAAATTGAGTATAATATAATTTATATAAGGATTATAATTATGGATCTAAAAAATTCAGATAAGAATTTGATTGTATAAATTTCTAAAAAAATAATATATATATGATAGTTTTTTTAGTGATAAATGTAATAGGAGAAAACTAACTCTAGCTCAAAGTTCTTTGGATCTCTGCTAAACAATAAAATATCCCTCCCTCTCCTCTTCTCTTCAAGGTTAAAATTAACCTCAAATCTTCACCATTAAAGGTAAAAACTTTAAGGTTCTGTTGGGAACGCGGTGTAATTAACCGCGTTCCATGAAATTTTTTAAAAAATTTGCTTAAATTTAATTTTTTTTATGTTTTTTAGATTATTTTGATGTGCTGATGTTAAAAATAATTTTTTTTAAATAAAAAAAATATTATTTTAATAAATTTCTAAATAAAAAATATTTTGAAAAATAATTATTATTACAATCTCAAACACACACTTAGTGCTATCAAAACGGTGATATAAGTTTTAAGTGGTGTGGGTTGATGTCAAGAAACAAATATATCAAAAAAAAAAAGTCAAATCCATAAAACCCATATAATTAAAATAATAGGGTCAGGCATTGATTCAGTTAAAAAATTGTAAAAAGAAAAAAAAAGCTTGTAGACTTGAGTTCTAACCTTCTACTTAGAAAATTAAGAATGCAACCATTTTATAATTTTTTGTTGTATGCATCAAGCAAAATATATTTATATATAAACATGACAATACAATTAACTTTATGATTAACCAATGATTTTAAATCGATAATTTAACGAGCTCGTAGCTTGTTCTGCCTCACAAATTTCTCTCTTGACTTTTCACCCTACAAATTATTAACTCTTGTAAAACTTAGATTAAGTTAACCTGATAGAAAGTTTGAGATAATGATTAATGATGGGAATTTGTCTATATTTCCTAAAGTAAATCATAAAAGAAGAGACCTAATTATTAATACTATATGGGGTTTTCCATCCTAAATTAATTGGTTTAAAATCCATATTAATTATGTAAGGGATTAATGCTTCCAAATTAGCTTACATCTTTCAACTAGTGAGAAGTCGTGGAGGAGAAAGATGCAAGATGAATAAATATAATACGAAGAGGAGCAAGCAAGAAAATTTGGGATGCCAACCGCACCAACCCAGCCCAAACATTGGCCATTCTTGTGATGGGTGGTCCCATGATCGGTGGCCTATCCACACCCATAAGACAAAAAAAATTGTCAAGATACCATGATCGGTTTGAAGCAAAACTTTTTTCCTGGAAAATTCTATGAGTTGCTTAATGCATCCCACCTCTCTAATTAATAAATAAGATGTTTGTGGTAATATTATTTTTAAATTTTTTTTATTATTTAAAAATATATTTAATATTAGAATATCAAAATAATCTAAAAATATAAAAAAAAAAACTAAAATTTTAAAAAATCCAAGTTCAAATACATTCTCAAGCAACCGAGAAACACAGCCTCCTAATGAGACCCACCCCTAACCATATATATATCTCCCCTAACAGCATGGGTTATAAATCATATCATAACAATTACTAATTCAAAATCCTGACACTTAAGGTTCCAACACAATCCTCATTTTTCCAGGAACTGGAATTTCCTGTACCTGACTTCTGACCATTTCTTCAGATACCTCCCCAGGGAACTCCCTAAGCTTGTTCACATGATTTGTTTGGCACTTTTAGTCTCAATAACTTTGGCATTTACAGTAAATGAAAGTGAGTCATGTGGCCCTGTTATATAGTTGCTGATTTTCACTTTTACTATACATAAATGTTATTCATGGTTTTGTTGTGTTCAAGTTGTAGAGGCTGAGAAATTTATTGGGTTGGTTGTCATTAATATGCAATAAATAGATGGCACCGTCCATTGACAAATGCAGCAGCTGGAGTTGGAGCTGCACCAACCATGTGCAACCATCGAAAATGTCAAAGTTTGCAGCCACCATTGTTGAAGAAGAGCTAGAGTTGGTGGCACCATTCTTGCTTATAAATAGGCACCGAGAGAGAGCAGCAAAGTGAGTGAGAGAGAGTGTAGAATGTGAGAGACTAAGAGAAAAAGAGGGGTTGCCAAGGGCAGCAGCCCTGCTGCCTTGTGCAGTAGTGTGTGTGAGAGCAATGAGAGTTGAGTAGAGTGGATGTAATCCTCCTCTTCCATATATGTGTTGTAACCTCTTCTCTATCTATCTCTAATAATACGAAACTCTCCCGTGGATGTAGGCGGTTTGCCTAACTACATTAACTATTGTGTTTCAGTGTGCTAAGTCTCAAATAGGCAATTATCAGTACATCATCGACATGAATTGTCAATAATTGGTATCAGAGCATATGGTTTAAAGTGGTGTTTGATTTTTCCCAAAAATAAAAGTTGTCAAAATTATGTTTTGATCATACCACTGTAAAGAGGAGGAAGAGACGATCACACTAGTGAAAACAGCATCAAAATTAGATGTCGGAAATGGCCGCACGCGCCGTCACGCTCCGGCAAGGCGTCTGAGCTGAGTGGCTGACCTGACCCAAATACCAGTTGAACCGACCTACGTGACGTAATTGTGACGCCATCATGCACAGTTAGCATGCCATGTCAGTGACTAGTAAGCTGACACGTTAGCAAAGTGGGACCCACCTGCCACGTCATTAGCCACGAGCTGAATTGAGCCAAGTTGAGAGGAGCCGAGGTATAGGATCCAGTGTAGCTGATCCTACGTGAAACCGGATCTGAGATTGAATCTGGTTCGCTCATTAGGCCAGAATTGTTTTGATTAAATCTTAGTCGTCTGAAATGCGATTTGGACGATTTCAAACATGATTCTAGCTAATTTGATCGTTCCGGATGCAATGGTATGGTTTGATCGTTGAAATTGAGACCGAAAATGGTGGTGGTGAATTATTAAAGAGAGATTGCCCGATCAGAAGGCATTTAAAGGTCATCATGGTGGTCGATGGGGATTAGGAAGAAGAAGAAATCGCATATGTTTGCCCAATTACATGTGCTGAACTGCTAGGTGGGGAAATGTTAATTGCCTTGAGGGAGGGCAAAATTGGGATACTCTGGACACCCGATCATGTGGACAATTAGAGGTGTAGAGTGAAAATTGACAAAGACCAATCTTGACGAATCTAAGAACTAGTAGTCTCGCTAAATGTTGAGAAATCAGGTATAAAACAGGATATTCCAGATCACTTGTAAAAGGAAAGCCGCAACAAAACTAGCAAATGGTTGTATATACGGAAAGACAGTACGATGGATAGTTATGGCCTAAGAAGTTCTGTCAAGGAAATTGGGTTTTAAGCGGGACCGGCGTGACCCCTCCAATCTTTCCTAGGAACTTGCTTAGTGGAAGGATTATCCATACGCTACTATTTTCGTATATATAGCAGTTTGTAATGAAATGATTGAAGACTAGCAAGATGACGGCACGAAGAAACAGTTGGGTTCCGTATGTTCAAGGATCTGATGGAGTGGTGATTTCTCCAAAGAAGTTAGATTCGGTGACTGTGATTTCTCGAGGGGAGAATTGATGAAGACCCTGATAATGGAAGAGAACTATAGCAAGGGGATAAAGATTGGCACCCTATTTTGACTTGGACAGGTGTTATGATAGGATGAGCTGCTGTCAAACATAAGCAAGGAATAGGGAGAAATCTGGAGAATAAAAATTGCACGAGGGCACACAGAGATTGTGCAGGAGTACCCGTAGGATCCAATGAGGTACTGTAATGAGACAACAGGTGCAAGGAGAAGAAGAGTTCCCAGATGAAGCTCAGAGCAGAGACTGTTAGAGGTTGTACAATAGGAAGTCTCTTGTGCTCTTGATGAAGACAACATGCAAAGACCTTTCCAATGCATACAAGGATGGAAAGAGAGCTGTTGTAGAAACACTTAATTGAGGGGGTGCAAATGCCTGTGATAAAAGGCAACCGCCTATGTTGAAAGGCGAAGACACCAAAAGGAGTTGGTGTAGGTGGAGTTGTCAAGCAGAAAGACACAAAAGTTCCAAACATAGAAATCGAGATGGAGGATTGCAAGGAGTGTACCACAACTCTCTCTTTCTATGTGATCAGTGACAATAATCTCTCCCAAGTCCACATGGTGGTAGAGAATTTTAAAGCATCTCAACTGAAGGAGGATGCGACCACCTATGAAAGGCGAAGACACCTTAGAGAGAAGGTGTGAGGGCCATGATATGAGCCCAGTTCAGAACGCCTCAGAGCCAATGTGATGGCTGGATATGAGTGGACAAATGCATGTGTATAGCCAATGAAGTGGCTATGATGAGTATGAAGACAAATGTCGAATTGACTTTGATGGATATTGCCTCTATGCTAAAGATCAATGAGCTAGAAGACATTTGCCTTGGACAATAAGTGGGTGACTTGTGGAGCATTAAGACGCGACTGCTAAGAATGAGCAGAAGGCATGCGCAGGTTTCGGGAACAAGTTGACTCTTGTCAAGGTGGTGAGCTCGGTGATGGCATTGTAATACTCAGAGTATAAAGACAGATATGGATCAACCTTTAATGGGTTGTCCCCATGGTTAAAGGTGGAGAGCTACTTGAACTCTTGAGACTAAGAGTGAGAGACTCACGGAGAAGTAAGGCGTGGTTCATATGGTGGAACAGAGGGCATACGCAACTCTTGGATGAGTAGACTCTTGAAAGAGTGGTGAGCTCGTAATCACATTGAAATACTCAATGATTGTCGCACTTGGAAAAGGAAATTTTCGTTTGAGGGGGTGTTGTAGGCCTTGTTGTAAGGCTTGAAAAATCATTCCGGAACGAGCATGGTTGATATGCTTGAAGGGGAATGTTGTGTCACAGAGAGAAGCGTTAACACTCTTCATATGTGATTTGGGAGACCATCTGGTTGAAGTGATCCTTTGGTGTGAGCAATGGTGTGCTTTGGTGACTCTGGTGATTGAAAGACGTGGCAAGTACTTGTAAACTTGGTCGAAGATGCTCTCGGAATGGTAAGCATGGAAGAGTTGCAAGATACAAGCTTGTGCTAAAGAAGCAAGAAGACAATTGCCCCACATGAATGGCAAAGGGGGTGATTGTTGGGTTGGTTGCCATTAATGTGCAATAAATGGACGGTACCGTCCATTAACAAATGCAGCAGCTGGAGTTGGAGCTGTACCAACCATGTGCAACCATCGAAAATGTCAAAGTTTGGAGCCACAATTGTTGAAGAAGAGCTGGAGTTGGTGGCACCATTCTTGCCTATAAATAGGCACCGAGAGAGAGCAGCAAAGTGAGTAAGAGAGAGTGCAGAATGTGAGAGACCAAGAGAGAAAGAGGGGCTGCCAAGGGCAGCAGCCCTACTGCCTTGTGCAGTAGTGTGTGTGAGAGCAATGGGAGTTGAGTAGAGTGGATGTGATCCTCCTCCTCCATGTATATGTGTTGTAATCTCTTCTCTATCTATCTCTAATAATATAAAACTCTCATGTGAATGTAGGCGGTTTGCCGAACCACATTAAATATTGTGTCTGCATCAATGGAGAGCTCTAACAGAAATGTATTTCAACTAATTGTGAAATAAGGAAAGCCAACTCTTGTTCCTCCAGTTGAGGAAACAGAGAAGGGTCTCTACTTTCTCTCCAACCTTGACCAAAATATTGCGGTGATTGTGCATACAGTCTACTGCTTCAAGTCATATGAGAAAGGAAACGGAAATGCTGGAGAATTGATAAAGAATGCCTTGAAAAAGGTTCTTGTTCATTACTATCCTCTTGCCGGGCGGCTAACAATAAGCTCGGAGGGAAAGCTTATTGTAAATTGCACGGGAGAAGGTGCTGTTTTTGTTGAGGCTGAAGCAAACTGTGCAATGGAAGAGATCGGTGACATAACAAAGCCTGATCCAAAGACTCTTGGGAAGCTGGTTTATGACATTCCTGATGCAAAGAACATACTGGATATGCCTCCTTTGGTGGCTCAGGTTTTATAACCTCTCCAAATTATGCTTTTTAAGTTTGTTCTTTTTTTCCTACCATTGTCTGTCAATTTGGGACTAATATCTTTAGATTAAAATCGTACATTCGGACATGTATCTAGATATTCTTAGGTGTTTGTCGTAAATGTCCGAGTGTCATTCATCCTCCTGAATGATTAAATAGCACAATGATCATTTTCCAGCAATTATTTTAAATTCGGAGACTTAAACTTCAATCTGATCCAAGGTGTTAATTAACTCCACTTTCCAGGTCACCACCTTCAAATGTGGAGGATTTATACTTGGATTGTGCATGAATCATTGTATGTTTGATGGCATTGGTGCTATGGAATTTGTGAACTCATGGGGTGAAACAGCCAGAGGCTTGCCACTCTGTGTCCGTCCATTTATATACAGAAGCATACTTAAAGCCCGTAACCCACCAAAGATTGAGTACCTCCACCAAGAATTCGCTGAGATAGAAGACAAGTCTAGCACAATTGACCTCTACAAAGATGAAACGATCTACAGCTCTTTCTATTTCGATTCTGATATGCTTCAAAATATCAAAATGAAAGCCATGGAAGATGGGGTACTTGAGAAGTGCACTACTTTTGAAGGGCTCTCAGCTTTTGTGTGGAGAGCTCGAACAAAGGCACTCAGAATACAGCCTGATCAACAAACAAAGCTCCTATTTGCTGTTGATGGACGGCCTAAATATAACCCCCCACTACCAAAAGGGTACTTTGGGAATGGAATTGTGTTGACCAATTCTTTTTGCCATGCAGGGGAACTCCTAGACAAGCCACTATCGCATGCAGTGGGGCTAGTTAAAGAGGCAATTAAAATGGTGACAGAAAGTTACATGAGATCTGCTATGGATTATTTTGAAGTAACAAGAGCAAGGCCTTCTTTGGCTTCAACTCTCTTGATTACTACTTGGTCTAGGCTATCTTTTTACACTACAGATTTTGGATGGGGAGAGCCAGTTCTATCAGGGCCAGTGGCATTACCAGAGAAGGAAGTCATCCTGTTCCTATCTCATGGCAAAGAAAGAAAAAGCATAAACGTGCTTCTGGGTTTGCCAGCTTCAGCCATGAAGATCTTCCAAGAACTGATGCAGATTTAGAGATCAAATTTATCTGTATGTTTTATTTTTTATTTTTCACCATGGTGGCTTTATTGTGTTTATCCTCCACTATTGTAAATGGGCTGACTTGATAGATGCTTCCTAAAACAGTCCTTGTTAGAATTAGAGGTGAATTTATGTTCTTGAACCTAAAGTTTACCTCATTTGTCAGGTCATGTCTATTGGAACTTGTATTGGCAACATTTTTAGGTGTATCTATTGTAGTTTATATTAAGATTTAATGAAAAATTCTACACAATTTGGTTAGTGTTACTGTGAGTGAGACATTCACACGTGAAAGAGAAGTAGATTGTACAATCATGATATGCGCAATTCTGCTTACGGTCCTCTGAGATAAAATGTCATGACTAACATTACCTTTTCTGGCAGTTATTGCTGATGGTTTTGGATTTGTGATCCAGACGGAGGAACTTGGTCACTATGTGTTATTGGACATGTCAAATAGGAAGGGATCTCACCAAAAAAATCAATGAGTTACTGGTAGGGGGTATTTGAGTTGGGTCTAAATTTGATAGACGGAACAAAAATAATAAATTTAAAATAATATTTGAGAGTCTTTGGATACTCGTTAGGTAAATCTAAAGTTTTTTAAAGATTTATTATTTAAAGATTTAATCTTTTTCGACTTTAAATAATTCTTTAAAGGATATGTTGTCGTAAATCACAAATTGTCTAATTATCCGGCCTTCAATAATAATCTACACGAATTACCAGTGAGAAATTTCTTAAAGCTCTATTTAGAAAAGAGAGATTGCTATGTCTAAACATAACTTTATATTTATAGGGAATCCTAAAAACCCTATAAATAATAATATATATATATATATATATATTACCCTTAAATAATATTTATATATTATTTAAGGATAATTTTAGAAATTTAATCAATCAAATCCCTACTTGATTATTCTAGAACTAGAATTATAATTCCTAAATTAAATACATTCTAGTATTTAATTTTTAAAATTATTTCCAATCAAATTACACTTATTCTTACTATGATTAATTAAATAAATCAAACAATTTAATTTATTATCAATTCAATAATTGATTAATTTATATTTCAAGATCATGTGCACCGTCTAGTGACATGTTATGATCCCCCAAATATTAGAAAAATCATAAGTGGTTTAACTTTAACCTTTCAGTGACAGGTTTATTAGTGTAATTATTATATCTTCATCAATAATGTTCTGATTTAAATATTTTAGCATAGAGTGTGTCTGTCATGTCAAATCATATTTGTTTGCAATATTAGAGTTATTGATCATTTGAATAAAATTTAAAACTCCTTTTAAATCTCATTCCAATTTGCATAAAGATTTAACAATCAATATAATTTAAGAACATGTAGAACATTTTTCCTAATTTATATAGGGTGATGAATCCTCTCTTGATCACTCAAAAACATTTATATAGTTTATATTATATTTAATATCTATCCATTTGTTACATTTGTCAAGATAATGTGTAGCAAGATCAAAACATAACACTCTCTATATAAGATAACTTAGCTATTTTAAATTTAAGGATCACTTACACAACCGTCATGTGAACCTTTTCATATACATGTGTAATATCTTCATATGAATTCTCATGCGGGTTAGTTCAGTGTATATGTCTTATAACAAATACCTACATATTAGTCATAGGCATCCCTTATACCCCGATTTATGAGAACAACTGTTTTCTTTCATAAAAGAAAGAACATAATATGTATCAGTTTAAACGACTTTAATAAATATCTAATATTTAAAAGAGTATCGACCCGGAATATTTTAGGAACAATGTTTTTATGTAACAAGAATCTCATAATTATAACAACTTTATAATTTCATTTGCAAAGCTTTTTGGTTCCATAAACTTTATTTTTACTCTAGATTTACAATTCAAATATTAAATTCATTAATTTAATATTATATAAATATTAAAGATTAATTAAATTTTTATTAATAATAAATAGTATAATTACATGAATATAATAATATCATATATAATAAACTAAGAGAGTATTTGACACTGTGGTTGCGGTTGCTTTTCAAATAACTTTTTGTGCCAAAATGCATGCTAATGATGTTTTTTTATTTTTTAAAAATTATTTTTGACATCAGCACATCAAAACGATCTAAAACATACAAAACATATTAAATTTTAATAAAAAATAAAAATTTAAATTTTTTGAGAACACGCGATCTGCACCGCGTTCTCAAACGTATTATAAAATTTATTAAACTAACAATTTTGACCATGCCAAATTGATAGGAACGTAACAGTTTTGAATGATTAAAGGTTCATCATTCTTTGCAAGGGCTCTTTATATACATCAGATTTTTTTTTTGCAGCAGAAGTTTAATCTGAAAGAAAAGGGAAAGAGGTAGGAAATTTCAGCCACACACCTGGAACATTGAACTTTAAATTCACAAATTATTCAAACATATTAGTATAAGCTGCAAGAAACCAACACAATTAAAAAATACTGCTAATAATTTAGCTCCCAAGATTCTGTGTAGCCTGCAGAATACAAAAAGGTGAGAAAACCTCGATGGGCTTGGGAGAGTAGGATGACAATGAAATTGCATATGCTTTACAGGCAGGAATAATGAAGGAATCTAAGGTTTGAAGGGAAAATTTAGGCTTTAGACAATATAAGAGAGCCATATAGTCAATAATTTTAAGGCTTTCAATTTCCACATAAGCCAGCATCTGTCTTTGATGGTCTAAAATTCAGTGCATTAAGGCTGTAGATGCAGATATTTTGTTGTTTGACTTTTATTGCGATCTCTTTTGTTGAAGATTTGTATCCAGGAACATTGCATGCTTTAGATGAACTCCACATTAAGCTTGCTTCACAGGAGGAGTCAATGGCTGCTTGTGCACATGTAATTCCATCAACAGAAGGAATTTCTAGCTTGTACATTCCGTGCCTATTTGTGGTTCTGTTCACTGAGAATGATATCTGCTCTCTGGTTTTGGGCCAGCTTGCTTCG
Organism: Populus simonii; assembly: GCA_007827005.2. Classification (NCBI taxonomy): domain Eukaryota; kingdom Viridiplantae; phylum Streptophyta; class Magnoliopsida; order Malpighiales; family Salicaceae; genus Populus; species Populus simonii. Next base: position 5,844,383 of record CM017480.2, read on the forward strand.
AACTTGCAGTCCATTCTAACTTCAGCTCCTGGATAAACATTAGTATTTATCAAGAAAATCAGTGACAATGTTAGCATCTTAACATAGAAAGCTTTCTTGAAATTTCTAAAGAATTTTGAAACTAAACCTGGTAAGAAGTAGCTGTGTCTGGAGAAACTGTTGTTGGAGCAAATATCACAATAAACAATACCCATTACAGTGATATGAGCACTAATCTTTTTAGGTGGTTCAGCCTTTGAAGACAATGAGTTGATAAACAAGGATGAGAGAAAGAATATAATCAGTTGATTCATGGCTGCAAATTTTGGGAGACCAGAGAAAATAACAGTTTTACAAAAGCTTCTCTACGTATAAAAACTTTGTGTAATTAGATTTTGGTGAATGGCATTGAGAGCATTATCATATAATTGAAGATGAATTTTGTATTGTGGATAATGAGCAGCAGTAGGGAGTTGGTGGAGATCCGACTGTAAAACTTGATACTTGAGGAGATTTATCTTTTTCACTAGAAACAAAGGCATGTGAACTTCATTTGGCATATATGGAGTTAGATGCCTAGGAGAGAGAAGAGAAAAGAGACTCTTATGGGGCAGGGTAGCTTCTTTTTGAAAGACATGTGGGGCTTGAGTTGAAGGTCTCTTTTTTCGTGTTAGCTCAGATGCAGAAGGTCTAGCTATTTATAGGCTGACTGAACATTAGAGCTCACTGATCATACAAGAAAAAGGATTTAAAAAAAAACAGAAAGTGGAGGTTAGATCATTGTTCCTTGTGATTACTATTTGATTTATATATATATATATATATATATATATATATATATATATATATATATATAATGTAGTTAATTTTTTTTTATTTGAATCCATTCTTTAAAAATTACGTTTCATTTTCTGAAGTTTATATATTTTAAATATTTTATATCCTCAATGTTGATGTGTAATATGAGTATATTTCAAAAATCCGACTAGCCTAGAAATAAGGCTTTTAAATTGGATAATCAGTTAATCAATTGGTCATAACAATTTCCTTCATTCTCCCTAATCAAGATATTTGATAACTTATACTTGGTCTTTGGTTAGCCAAAGCAGCTCATGGTTGGTACCTGCAAAAAATCTTCTTTGATGGAAGTATGGACTCTCTAATACTTAAATAAATATCTTTTAGAGAGAGAAAATACAAAAATATTCTATAGAGAGATGCTCTGAAAATATAAATGCAGTAGAGAATTGCAGATTGTGAACCTTTGTTATGAAGCTCTCATGGTGTATTTATAGCATATATATCTTGTTCTTTTGTAAAAAAAAAAGAGTCTGCAGTGTAATTACCTTGATAGTATTTAATGAGGGATAAATATTTCTTACCTGATGGAAATATGGTGGGTCCTTGAAGGACTTTTATACACACCTAAACGAGGTTAGAGTTTAAAACGTCAAGTGTAGCTAAACCTATAGAGACTGAGTTCTTCCATGAGCTTAGAGCCAATGGAGATTGGTCGTTCCCCTAGATATGCCATGGAAGGATGATCATTATCTTGAACTTGACTAATTGCAAAGTCCAAGCATCTTTGATCTATCATGTGTGCTAGACCCATGTCACCTTGGGCTTAGCGCACTGCCAAGTTTAAGCGCCTTGGATCTGCTATGTGTGTCAGACCCATGCCACCTTGTCAAACCCAAAATACATGGATTTGATAGTCAGCCAAGTTCAAGGCAGCCAAGTTCAAGCGTCTTGGGTCTGAAATGTGTGTCAGACTCACTCTACTTTGGACTTGACACACTACCAAGTCCAAGCCCCTTGAACTTGGCTGATTGCCAAGTCCATATGCTTTGGGTGTGGCATGCATGCCAAACTCATGTTTTCTTGGACTTGACTGATTATTAAATTCACTTGGGTCTAAAATGTGTATCAAACCCATGTGTTTTAAAGATCCAAACAAAAACTAAATAAAAAATTTAATAAAATTAACTTATCACAAGTTGATTCTCTTAATTTAGCAATATATATATATATATATTTTTTTTTTTTGCCAACTTGAGTTTTGTTCTACTATGTCATTGCCCAATTGCAAATGTAGATAAAAGTTTTGTGTGGAAAGTGGAGAGGAATTTTGGGCTTTTGATGGAGCGGGGAGTGAAGTGAGAGGTTGATGAAGAAATTGGTCCAAAATCAATTTTTGCTTTGGTTTTTAGAATTGCAGAAAGAGAAGTTGCTTTAGTTCTTTAAATTGTAGAAAGAAAAGAGGAGAAACTAAAACCCAAACAACGTCAACAATTAAACCCCACTCTTTAAAAAAATATATATTTTGACCTGATTTTTTTAAAAAAAAAATCTAAGGGAAATTCCAGTAATTAAAACAATCAAAAAACCCAAATTAGAGAATCCTAGCTAGATCACAAACTAAAATCACGCAAAATCATACCCAAAACACTTCAAAGACACAAAATTGAGGAGGAAAAAATTTGAAAGTATGAGACTAGACAACTCATTTCTGAATCAACAATGCACATAGCAAGAAGAGAGAAATTAATTAAAAAGATTTGATTTTAATGTTGATTTGATTATCGACAAGAGAGAGAATATTGTATGAAAGTGTCACAATTCTTTCATAAATTACATAAGAATAATCTAGTTATTTTATTCCATTTGAGAATTTTGATTGACCAATGATATAAAATGTAATTTATGAAAGAATAAAAATAAAGTGAAAAATAAGTAAATTATAGAAGTTTTTTTTATTTATCCCTTTGATAGAAAACCCTCTCTTGGATGCTTTTTTTTTTACTTAAAAAAAAACTATTTGAATTAATATATAAATAAAGTATTTGTGATTTTCAACATATATATGAATGTTAGTTGTGTATAGTAAATACAGAATGGATAAAACTATGACCTATGGATAAAGAATTTTCATTCTCTTCATTTGAGCTTTAAATGGCAAGCATAAGATTTCAATAGTGTTATAATCAATGAAGAGCGTTTCAACCTAACTAGAAGAAGACTACGTGATTTAGTTGCATTGAGAATCGGTAGAAACTCAAGTGCATAGTGAAGAAAATATAGATTTAATTATAAATAACTTATCTTCACATATTGATGATGTTGCATTCCTTCTTCCTTCCAATAAACAAAAATTGAAACAAAAATTGCAAAAGAAAAATAAATTTTAAAAAAATCACACTTTTACTCTGTTTTGACAAGTTTCCTAATTTTCATTTTTATTTCAAAGGTTTTAATTTTGAAGGTTTTTATATTTGCATATTTTTGTTTTTGGGCAAGAGATGGAAAAAAATGTAATTAGAGGTAAAATTAAAAGAGATAATGAGAAAAAAGAAGCAATTAGCCAAAAACAAAAACAAATTATAAATGCAAACACCGAATTGAAAGAGGCAAGGAGTGACAGGCTATGAAAATATGTAATAATTAGAGACAAAATTAAAAGAAATTCAGAGAAAAGATGTAATTGGCTAATAAAATAATAAAAATAAAAATACAATGACCGAACTGAAAAAAGGAGGAAAACTTGGAGGACCAACTTAAAAAATAGAAACTCCCCCCTTTAAGCGAAATATCAATGTTTTGCTAAAAAAAGCATGCACCAAAACGAAGATAATTTGGTCTGTGCATGCACCTTTTTCTTCCTTTTTCCAGCAACATCACCCATCATCGCCTCTAACTGATTGTATTTTATTATCATGTCTATACTCCCTAACACACCTAAAAGACACCCACTCCCTTCCCTGACATCCCCACAGTCTTACTATCGCCAATCCTCATATCGAAAGGAGACCTGAAACCTCCATAAAATGAGGCTAAAGTAGCCATCGTTTAAGGTAAAGAGTCAGGAATAGTATACCATCTTGCATGTAATACGTATTAACACTAGTATTTTTAGTTGAATATTAATTGATACTAGGGTAAGAAATATTATAAGCAAATCATTAATAACATAGCATAACAAAACTCTTAACAATTTAAGATAAAATTAGTAATACAATCTACTTTAGGTATAAATATGTTTTAAGGGTGATAGTATATTTTTCCGTAATATATAGTTTTTGTTGACTGGTTATAATTTTTTATTGACCATAATATTAGATAGCGGCTATTTTTTATTAAATTAGACTTTTTCACATCAAAAAAACAACATGGAAAATATCTATTATTTTCCTCTATTTTTCAAAGGTAACCACAACAACAATTAGCAACAATTACTTCCACTCGTACATTTTTGCACTGTCAATTTACTATACTTATCTCTATTTCTCTACTGATCTCCAACAAAACTTCACCTCAAAATATATATATATATATACAAGGGATTTTGAAAATTCTTCCCTGATCTATTGTACTGGAGGAAGAAGAGTCTTCTGAGAATCTAGAACTTGTAGAGTGTCGATGGAAAGACAATTTAACTTTGCCATCTATGTACTGGGTAATGTTTTTAATTTGGACATTGGGTTGAGGTGGTTTAGGTAATTCTAGTGGTGCTGCACCTTCGAGAATCCAATCTTCTGGAAGGGATATATCTTTAAATTGGATTGCTTTTGGGACAACAGTGTTTGAGTTGGATAAATCTATTTGTAGAAGGAGTGTTACTCCTTTTTTAGATTGGAATTTGTGTTTGCTAGTAAAGGCTGAGAACATGGCTTTGTAGTGAATTTTGAATATGAGAGCAACAAGGATTGATCCTTCTAGCATGTCATAATTATGAGTCTTTATTTGTAGTAGGATACTTTGCAAAATATTCTTGTCTTTGAGGGATATGGTTATGTTTGGATAACGGTCAAATGATATTGGGCCACTGCAAAGGCTAGACTCAATAGAACTTAAGAGTGAGTCTTGGAAGTTTTGGAATCTAGTATCTCAGAGGACAGTTAGAATGGAGGTGTTTAAACCTTTTTTTGTATCATAACAGGTTTGAATTAGGAATCCCATATGATTTCCTGAATGTATTAACACAAATATCTTCCAAAAAATATTTGATTAGAATTACGCTAATTTTTTCAGAAGATTTCAAACTTGACATTATTGCCTTATTTGACACAGGTGCATATTTAAACTGTATCAAAGAAGGCGTAGTTCCAAAATGATTTTTATAAAATATTTCTAGAAAACTCTCTGCTGCTAACAATTCAAAATTGCATATTGCAGGCAAAACTCAAGCCTTTGTTTTCAACAAAGGCATTTCTCTTAAAACATTCTTTGTCGTCACAAAAAAAATTAATCATACTATCATCCTTAGCACTCCATTCATCGACATAACAGTACAATAGATCTGGGAAGAATTTCCAAAATTCCTTCTGTTATCAATATCCCTTATCACGCAAACCCTCATAGAAAATCTACATCTGAAATCCCTTCTACTAGTTTTCAAAATGCAGACTATACTACAAATATACCAAAACTTGTTTATATAGACCTTGAGCAACCATCTCCTCCAACTTCACCAACCTTTTCAGCTGTTACCGAAAACATCCAAAATGAGCTGAATGTTTTGACTTTAAAAAAGCATTTTGTCACAAACAAAACTCTTTTCAAAAGAGATTTTTATGGTGATCATAATTTTGAAAAACGATCTTTGTTTTTTCAACACTTTCTCCAACAGAGAAGTGATATCCAAAAACAATTTTATGCTTACATTGAGACTCATAAGGTATAAATTTTATTCTTTGATTGGTTTGAATTTCATTATGCACTAGCACAACATATTACATATCCATTTGCATCCATTAAACATGCATGTCCAATTACAACCCATTCCAAAACTCCTACATGGAACCTCACCAGTAGACCTACAGTTAAGTCTGACCATCCACCTTTACACAACATACAACTTACTCACAAAGACCAAACAGTTGTGCAGCTCCATAGAAATTACTCGGAGAAGATACCCTCACAAATACCAAACATATCATCCAACAAAACAATTTCACAAATACCAACCTCAATACCATAGGTAAACAGCTTACCAGATTGGAAGAACAAATACAAAAGAACCCAGCCCACTTCATGACTGATAAAAACCCCATCGACCTTAAGCTAAAAAACCTAGTATTCAAACCATACCAAGTTACTAAAACAAGCCAAACACAAATTCATGAAAATCAAACAGATTTTCTTAGAGCCATTAAAACACACTTACAAAACCTTGACCGAACAACGTTGACTGTCCCAGATACACCTCAGCAATCCAACCCTTCATCTTCTACAAATCAGGTTAATACTCTTCAAAATAACCCCATATCAAACTCCGATACAAATAATTTTCAAGAACAACCTCTCCGACTAAACAGACTTACCTGGCAAGCTCCCAAAACAACCATTGCTCCAGATATTTCCATATCTACTGAACCGACAGTCATTAGCCAACATAAATATAATGCATCTTCCCTCTATGAATGGAACATAGATGGATGTCTGAATATAATATCTTAAACACCCTCCAACAAATGACCATGGCAGCTAATGCCTATAAAACCCAAACAGGTACCCTAGATAAAGCCATTGTTGAACTCCTTATTGTAGGTTCTCTGGCCAGCTTAAAGGAAGGTGGGATTACCACCTCGCTTAAACAGATCACTTACATATTCTAAACTTTATACAAACTTATGAAGACCAAACATCTATCCTTGACCCTTTAGGAAACACCATCCAAGATGTTGTGTCCACCCTAATCCTTATAATTTCCTTATATTTTGTCGGAGATCCTTCCCATCTGAAAGATAAAAAGCTTAGTGACTTTCAGTGGTACAAAAATACCTTTCTTACTCATGTTATGCTTCGAGAAGATTCAAACCAGCCTTTTTGGAAAGAAAATATTCTTGTGGGCTTACCGATTCTCTTAAGAGAAAAAGTCTGAAACAAAATCAAGGATACCTTTACAAACAAAACCATACCATATGACCAACTTATATACGGTGAACTTGTGAGCTTCACCCAAAAGAAGGCCTTAAGATATGTCAGGACCTCAAACTCTAAAAACACCTAAAGTGGGAAATGAAACGTACCAAGCAAGAACTTGGTAGTTTCTGTCACCAGTTTGACCTTTCCACCAAAAAACCCTTCTGCAGTGGAACTTGTTCAAAACCCAAAAACTATTCGAGCCAAAAACCTCCTTATAAACGATTAGCCCATACATACCGACAACAATTTTACTCCAAACCAAAACAACCTTACTACAAAAAGCCCTACAACAAATTTACCAAACCCCATAGGCCTTTCCAGTCAAAACCCAAACCAAAATTTGACCTCAAAAACATTACCTGTTACAAATGTAACCAGAAAGGACATACATCCGTTTCTGCAAAGTCAATACCAAACTACATGAACTCCAAATAGATAAAGAAACCATCAACCAAATACAAAATCTTTACATTGAAGCCATAAACACTAACCCCTCTCCTTCAAACACTTCTGAAGAAAAATTTCAAATTGATGAAATAGCAACTACCAGTGCTACTTCAGATGCCTCTACAAACTCCAAACAAATTAACGTCTTAACCCAAGACCAAGATTCATTCTTAAGGCTATCAAAATACTTGATGATCCTCAACTTCAAAAAACATATTTGGATAAACTGTTGAAAGATTTCAACCAACCAGAGCACCCTCCATCTAACCCTCCAAACCGTTCTATATTACCTTCTACCAGCACTAATACTTATGACCTTACAAAGATCTTCAACAAAAAGAAATCCAAAACCACAGTCACAATTCCAGAATTACATTCTGAGATTAAAACCCTCAAAACCGAGTTATAAAACCTTAAAACAAGCCCAACAGAAAGACTATGCTATGTTACAACATCTTCTGTCCAAAATTGAAAGTTAGTCTGATACTGAGTCTGAATCAGAAGATCAAACCATTGAATCCCATGCATTACCTCATGCACTTACCAATATTGAGCATATTCCAGATGATTTCTTGAATGTATTAACACAAATATCTTCCAAAAAATATTTGATTAGAATTACTCTAATTTTTTCAGAAGATTTCAAACCTGACACTATTGCCTTATTTGACACAGGTGCGGATTTAAACTGCATCAAAGAAGGTGTAGTTCCAAAATGATTTTTACACAATACTTCTGAAAAACTCTCTACTGCTAACAATTCAAAATTGCATATTGCAAGCAAAACTCAAGCCTCTGTTTTCAACAAAGGCATTTCTCTTAAAACATTCTTTGTCGTCACAAAAGATATTAATCATACCATCATCCTTGGCACTCCATTCATCGACATGATCACTCCATATCAAGCACATCATAATTGTATTACCTCCAAAATTAATAGCATCAAACTTGTTTTCCATTCTTAGAAAAATCTAAGACTAGAAATTTGAATTTGATTAAAGCATGCTTCATACATACCTATCATATCAATGCACTGATTCATGGAAAACAATTCCATCTACATGATTTACAAAACCATGTTTCCTTTTGTCGTATTAACAAACAATTACAAAAATCTAATTTACAAAAGAAAATCATTGATTTACAAAATAAGATTGAACAACAGATCTGTTCAGACTTACCTAATGCTTTCTGGAAAAGAAAACAACATCGTTGATCTTTCATATGAAGATACTTTTTCAGAAAAATTTATACCTACAAAAGCAACACCTATACAAATGAATGTTGATTTAGAATAGCATTGCAGACTTGAAATCCGTGATCTCGAGTTTAAAGGTCTTATCCAAAAGTCTCGATCACCCTGATCGTGTGCAGCCTTTTATGTAAATAAAAACTCTAAAATTGAAATAGGCACATCTAGACTTGTGATCAATTACAAACCTTTAAATTCTGCTTTAAAAATGGATCAGGTATCCAATCCCCAACAAAAAAGATTTGTTGCAAAAATTGCATTCTGCATTCATATTTTCTAAATTTGATATGAAATCCGGATTTTGGCAAATCCAGATTGATCCCAAAGATAGATACAAAACTGCTTTTACAGTTCCCTTTGGCCAATACGAATGGAATGCACCATCTGAATTTCAATGTATCATGAATGACATCTTCAATGCACATTCAAAATTCTACATTGTTTACATTGACGATGTACTTACTTTTTCACATTCCATAAATCAACAGTTCAAACATCTACATACATTCTTTCATACTGCAAAACAAAATGGTTTAGTTGTTTCCAAAACAAAAATTTCTCTCTTTCAAACTCGTGTTCGTTTCCTAGGCCATTATATCTGCCAAGGTATTGTAACACCAATAGAGAGATCTTTAACCTTTACAAATAAATTTTCTAATAAGATTACTGATAAAACCCAATTGCAAAGGTTTTTTAGCAGTCTTAATTATGTTCTAGACTATTATCCCAATATTAGTCATCTTGCCAAACCTTTACATGGCAGGTTAAAAACCAACCCCATTCCTTGGTTTGACCTCCACACTAACCTTGTCAAACAGATCAAGAAACAGGTCTAAACCATTCCTCTCATCCATTTAGTTAACACGTTAGCTCCTAAGATCGTCGAGACCGATGCCTCTGACCTAGGATATAGTGGGATTCTTAAACAAGTATAAGATAATAAAAGAACAAATACTCCAATATACATCCGCCCACTGAAATGATTATCAAAAAAATTACTCTACTATAAAAAAGGAGATCCTTTCAATTGTTCTTTGCATTACAAAATTTCAAAGTGATTTATTAAATCAAAAATTTCTTTTACGTGTTGATTGCAAATTTGCAAAAGAAGTTTTACAAAAAGATGTCCAAAATCTTACTTCAAAACAAATTTTTGCTCGATGGCAAGCTATTTTAAGCATTTTTTATTTCGATATTGTCTACATTAAAGGAGATTCAAATTCCATCCTGATTTCCTAACCCGAGAATTCCTTCAAAACAGGTCCTAATGCCTCCTAAAGCAAAATCCAAAGACAAAGGGAAAGCCCCCCAAACCCAGCCTACAAAACCAGAGAGCCCCAAGCCTTCTGCAAAACTCATGTCTTCAGCCATCTTAGCTGCCAAACCTATCAAATCCTGGTATGAGGTAGTTATTGAAGAAGAAGAAACTACAAAACCACCACAGGTACAAACAGACGCAGTTCAACATTGGGTTGACAATATATCCAAATCACCAGAATTACTTCTAGCGTTACAAAAAATGTCCCATCAGGCCTCTATGACTCCATATCTCAAACAGGTAGTATTTCCAAATCCATTTCAAAACCCCAAGGAGGCATTTCTGCTTCAAAACCCCTCCTTTCTTTACAACAAACCAGTTTTCCAAAAACCAAATCCAAATATATTTTCAAAACTAATTTCCAAAATATTTTAACTATGGAAGAAGGATTTTATCATGAAAACCCTTCCATTCATGCTTTAAAAATTTTCCCTCCAAATTGGTATTACAAACCCTGGAATTTAGCCAAACCACAATCCTACTATGTTGCCATCCTTAGGATTACCAACTCTGTCAAGTTCAAACACTTCAAACTACTTTCTGATTACACTGAACCAGCATATTCTACATGCATCATTCACAAAGTTATCCATCCTAAAGATTGGGAACAAACCTTACATCAACCTCTCTCCTTCCCCATACACTTCCGTATAAATTCCCAGGACTTCAATACTTCCAACAGGCATGGTTCAATGCCTTCCTCCTACAAAATTAAAACCATAGCCATTCTTGGCTTTTCTACTTCCATAGTATCATAAATACTACAAACCTCCCCCTCTGGTTCCTCCAATGGTGGGACTACTTTGGTTGTCATGTTGACTACCTCAAAGGACATCCTCTGGTTGAAAATGGTTACCTCCATTTCAAAAATAATTTTCAACCAACTTCTTTTGAAAGGAAGTTTCCTTCCCTTCTAATTTTATGTACAAAGTTTTTGGTTCCATGGGTATGTTCATGGTTCTATGATTATAATCTCTAAAACGGACATCCAGTACTTGTTCGCAAATTCAAAATCAAATTGTGGGATTCCTTTGCAGCCGAATCTAAAAGTTCCAAATTAGCTATTACGGAATGGTTACAAAAACATCAAACAGCTCCCATTATTGATCATCATCCTCAATCAAAATTTCTAGCCCGGAAGGTTCAAACGGCAGCTCCCCTTATCTCTGCTAAAACTAAGGAAGAATACCTCTAAATAGTACAAGACATTATACAAAGCCAAGACCCGAAAACAGTCTTGTCCCAATCCAGCTCATCTGACTCGACATCTCTTGCCATTTCCCTTGGAAACGATAATGAAGATGACTGTTTTGGCATTCCGCTACCTATCAAGAGACATTAACAAAAAAGAGTATTTCAGGCTTTTAAGGCTCATCCGTTTCGAGCCCATATCCTTTCGACTCAACTATTTTAAGTCCCTTTGTTTCAGGCCCATTTTGTTTTAGGCCTTTTTTCTACAAAAAATTACCTGATGCTACAAACAAACAAATCAAGTGTCGGTGGCAAAAAGACAATAAACGAAAATCCCACAAAAAACATGGGCAATTTCTATTTTGTCGTCACCCAATCATGGCAGGCAATACCACATGGGTTCTGGAGGAATCTCCAGGCTTTCCAAAAAGCAATACCATATGGGTTCTGAAGGAATCTCCAGGCTTTTCAAAAGACATTTTTGGCCTCTTCCGTGTCAACTCGTCTATAAAAGGGGACTCCTAAATCCTTAGAGGGCAGACTATCATTTTTTCCCTCAAACGATTTTACTCTGTAACCCATATCCATTCTCCTCTGTAACCAATATCTCCTGTATTGATTTACATTACAAATTTAAGTAAGATTCTATTTTCATTATTTACATTCTTGCTATATTTTATATTTCTGTACATTTAAGTATGCTTTGTGTTTGATCAAGAATCCTGACAATGTTGGTCTTGCCTTGTTCATTCGCATCAGAAATCTATTTATATTTGCTTGCATTTATTTTTTTGTTCTTTTCACTAAATCAGTATATCAGCTGGAAACCTGTGACCCGATCTAAAAGATCATTCTCAGGTATAACAACGCTAAATACTGTTATGTTACTATTTTAATCCTTCATACAAAACCTGTTATGCTCCTATTTTAATCCTTCTGCATTGTCTTGCCCTAATAGTCTCCTTCTAACACTGGTATGAAGGAGACTATTAGGGCAAGACAATGCAGAAGGATTAAAATAGGAGTTCATACCAGTGTTAGATGAAAGATTAATATATATATATATATATATATATATATATTTCCTTCCAACAAGATTTATCATAATTTATTAAAAATCATAATTTTTTAAATTAGAGGGTCTACAAACATTATGTCAGATTAACACTTATTGAAACTCATTTTAATATTTTTACACCCCTCATAAAAATTCTATCAGTGAAATTTAGGTTTGATTTAGGTTCGTACCTAAGTCTAAGAACAAATTTGGATATTTCTTTTTCATTTCTAATTCACTTTTCCAAGTCTCTTTTTGAAAAAGAAAAAAAAACTCCTTCATAATCTTATTAAATAAACCTTCTTGTTCCTTAATTATTTTTCACCTCGATCCAAAATCTTCATTGGCTTCAGTTCCATAGTTAAATTGTAACATCTCAAATTTTCACAAACAAATTGAGTAAAATAAATCATAAAACTTCCTTGAAAATAAGGCTATTTTTTTTTATCCCGGCCTAAAATTCAGCGGAGTTTCCCTTCTTTTTATGTATACAAAGTTATCGACATCTCATCATTTATATATCACGATTATAACTATTATCAAGGTCCAACCATTCTGGACTGTATCCCATCTTAGTACAACACAATATGACATATCCTTAAATATTCATGAATCATACACAATACATATAATAATTTAATGAACTCATAATTTACGAGATATATTTTCTCAATGGATTTAAGTAAAGGTTCATAAACTTAACAAAAAAAAATACAAGTGCATGATAATGTTATTACCATAACATAATTACAAGTCCAAGATAAAGTATCAAATTCTAATACATGTCCATTTAACATCTATGATTTACAATATTCATATTTATATTGAAAAGGTAGCATGATAAAATCTACTAGTTAACCCTAACATGCGAGGAACTTGACAATTAGATTATTCCATCATGTTAGATTTAATACAATAATTAATTAAATAAAACATGTTCATGACCATTTAACTTATTTAGTAATTACAGATAATAGATTAAATTCCTTATTTGAAGCTCATGTATCGTTCATACTTTAACTTCTATGTGAATTCAATATTCCAACAATCACGTCATACTAATACTTTTGGTTTCTTTCAATTCAACCCAACTAACAATTTATCTTGGTCATCTAAATACCAATATCACTAGCCTTTTGGTAAACTAAATAAATTACCTCGGTCATCTAAACACAGATGCCACTAATCATCGTTAGTCAAAATAAATTATCTCAATCATCTAAGTACCGATACCACTAGCATTCGGTAAAATAAATAAATTATATTGGTCATCTAAATAAAGATGTCACTAACCATCGATTAATAAAAAATAAATTATCTTGGTCATGTGAACACAAATGCCACTAGCTATCGGCTAGTTAAAGCAAATTTCCTCGATTATGCGAACACAAATGCTACCAACCATCTGCTAGTCAAAGCTAATTATTTTGTTCATCTAAACACAAATGCCACTAGCTATCGGCTGCTCAAAGTACAGTATCCCAGATATCTGAAGAAATATGCCAGTAGCTCCCAACAGGTCAGCTAGTCAGTTTTGATTTTTTTTTAGATGTCCATCATTGCGGTTGATCACAACTCATATATATATATATATTAACTCGTAGGCAACACTCACATAATAATAATATTTCTCTAGCTCATTGACAACATTTACACAGTGACAATATTTCTCCTTCTTGTAGTCAATATTCACATCACAATAATTCTCACGTCCGGAGGCAATATTCACACAATAATAATATTTCTCTTGTTTGTTGGCAACATTTACAAAATGATAATGTTTCTCCTAGTTATAGGCAATATTCACATCACAAAAATTCTCGCACCCGTAAACAATATTCACATATCAATATTTTTCATGCTCATAGGTAATATTTATATAACAATATTTCTCATGATACACAGTAGTACAAAATACATATAATGTTTATTACATTCTAGCATTATAAAAATTTAAACAATTACATAAGCAAAGGGATTACCCTTATCTTGAACTCTTGCTATACATATTCTTGAGAAGTTAGGTTTAACTTTGAATGTTTTTTAATGGGCCCATGTCTCTCCTTTTCTTTTCTACGGAAAAAGAAAAATTGTTCCTTGCTTCATTATATGGTTCCCCTCTATCACAATTCTCTTCTCAAATGTACTCCAGAAATTACAACTCATAATACTTGCAATTTAATCTATTATAGTATGAGAAAGGCTCCAATTATTCCAAATTCCCTTGTTTAGTTGGGTCGGCCCAAGAAGCAGGTCCTTACCAAGAAATGTCATTTAGTGCAGACACAACCTTTCTATAGTACGATGCTAATGGTTAAAACAACCATATTGTAAACTTAAGATGACAGGTTAAGCTCCTATAGAAAATTGCTAAAGTTGGTTAATTATATAGAAAGCTTTGCTAGGGGCGATAGAATTTGTTTTCAATCCCTAACCTTCAATCATATGATATTAGATTAACATTTTATCTCTGCCTCTCTTTCCCTTTTCAATTCATACTGGGCAAAGAGATAAAAGCCAAATCCTCTCCAAATAAAAAGAGAAAAAACAATCCATATATCTTTTCCCTTGTAGTAATTTCTGTTAGTTTAATATGCATTGTGGTCAATCAGTTGGTTACACATGACATTATTATTTTCACGTATATAAATATTTATTATTAATAAAAGCTTAATTTATCTTTGATATTTATAATATTAGATTAATGAATTTAATATTTGATTTATGAATCTAGAGTGAAGATAAAGTTTATGAAATTAAAATGCTTTCTAAAGTAAATTATAAAGTTGTTATAATTATGAGATTTTTATTACATCAAAGTATTGTTCCTAAAATGTTCTTGGTCGATGCTCTCTTAAATGTTTGGCATTTATTAGAGTCATGGAGACTGATACATATTATGTTCTTTCTTTTATAAAAGAAAGTAGTTGTTCTCATTAGCTAAGGTATAAGGAATACCTATAACTAATATGTAGGTGCTTGTCATACGACATGTACACCAAACTGACCCGTATGAGAATTCCATATAGAAAGATCATTCATGTCTATGAAAAGGCTTAGGTAATGGTTGTGTAAATGATCCTTAGACTTGAGATAACTAGTTATCTTATATAGAGAATGTTATGCTTTGATCGTTACATGCTATCTTAATCGAGGTAACGAAGGGGCAGACATTAGTATAACATGAACTATATGAAGGTACTTGAGTGATCAAGAGAAGATTAATCACCCTTGATGAATTAGGAAAAATATTCTATTTATTCTTAAATAGTATTGACTAAGAAATATTTGGTAAAGGTGGAATGAGATTTAAAAAGAGTTTCAAATCTTATTCAAACGATCAATGATTATTATGTAGAGAACAAATATGATTTAACATAGCAGACATACTACATGCTTTAATGTTAATTCAGAAAATTATTGATGAAAAGATATTAATTACACTAAGAAACCGGTTACCGAAAGGTTAAGTCAAACCACTAATAACTTTTCTAGTATTTAGAGGCTCATTACACGTTGCTAGACGATGCACCTGATTTTCAAATATAAATTAATTAATTGTTGCTAGTTAAAGGAATTGGTTGGTAAGTTCATGTGTGATAAATAAGTGGTTATTTAAAGAGTTTCCAAATGCCTTTCTTCCCCTTTTTCTTCTTCTCCTACTTTTATTTTTGGGTTTAGTTCTTCCAATTATGCTAAGGAGGGTAGTGAGGAGAGAGAACATGAAAGCTGATAAAAATTAAATTGTTTAATTTATTTAATTCTATTTAATTAGAACTATAATTTATATTTGGGTCAACATATTAGAAATCTAATGAGTAACACATATTACAAACCATTAGTCAGAAATTTAATTGTGATGATTTAATTAACCATAGATTAACTCTATAGAAATTCTCAAGATTTACCAAATACTTTACCCAGCTTATGTTACTATATACTTTTATGTCTTAGGTAAATCCATACAAGAAAAACAAGACCTATGCCATAGAATTAAGGTAAAAAAAGGATAACAGAAATGATCAATGATGTGTCTATTTGTTTTGTAAGGACAAAAAGTTAATTAGGATTAAGTTTAATTCATTAATCCACTATTTCCTGTTGAATAATGAGAAGATAATTGTTTTGTTGGATACAGGATCTGGACTACAAAATATCATTCTCGTCCTAAATGTTGTGACTATTGTACTACGTGGACTTTTTAAGATTAATGGTAAGATGAGGATGAGTTCACTCAATTCATTTAATAGAATTGATTTAATGTATAAGGGAATGTTGGCACTGCTGCTTAATTAAGATTTTGATGCCATTAACTTTGTATTTTAATATAATTTTCACAATTAAAATAAGGGTTACGAGGTACACCTGTTAGTTTAATATGTCTTGTAGTCGATCGGTTAATTATACAGGTATTATTTTTTTCATGTAAATATATATTTATTATTAATAAAAGCTAAATATATATTTTTTTAATATTAGATTAATGAATCTAGAGTAAAGATAAAGTCTATGGGATAAAAATATTTTGCAAAAAAAATTATAAAGTTGTTATAATTATGAGATTCTTATTGCATCATAGCATTGTTCCTAAAACGTTCTTGGTTAATGCTCTCTTAAACACTGGACATTTATGAGAGCCATAAAAACTGGTACGTATTATGTTATTTTCTTTATAAAAGAAAGCAGTTGTTATTATAAGTCAAGGTATAAGGGATACCTAGAACTAATATGCAGGTGTTTGTCATAAAATATGTACATTGAATTGACCCACATGAGAGTTCTATATGGAGAGATCACTTATATCTATGGAAATGCTCACGTGACAATTGTGTAAGTGATCCTTAGACTTGAGATCACTAAGTCATCTTATATAGAGAATGTTATACTTTGATCCTATTACATGTTATCTTAATTAAGGTAACAAAAGGATAGGGATTGGGTGTAGTATGAACTAAATGAAGATACTTAAGTGATCAAAAGAGGATTCATCATTCTAGGTGAATGAGAAATCCTTGGCCAAGATGGAATGAGATTTGAAAAGGGTTTAAAATTTTATTCAAACAATCAATGACTATTATATAAAGAGCAAACATGATTTAACATGGCACCTTCTAGACATTGTCACACGTAGCGTCGTGCTTCATGGGTACTAATATGAGCAGCGCCCGGCGCCTTCTGGACATAGCCACATGCAATGTTGGGCTTTATGGGCATTGATGTGAGTAGCACTTGGTATCATAGGAGCTGTTTGGTGCAACCCCATGGCTGCCGTCGGCGTGGGTAGTGTGTCCACGCTAACAGCTACTACATCAAAGAGATGAAGAGAGGCAAAATTACAATTTTTTCCTTGTAACTTTTTAGGGTTTTTTTAGGGGTAGAATTACAATTCTACCCGTGCAAATTATTTCTGATTACCTTTAGGTTTTTTAGGTTGAAATTATGATTTTAGCCCTCCATATATAAAATAATGATTGTACATTAAAATTAAAACTCTAAATTAAATTAATTGTAGGAATTAATTTTCCTAATTAGATTAGGATTGAATTAAAATATTTAATTCAATTTTTTGAGTTTTATGATATCCTAATAGGATTAGGATTTATTTAATTAAATGGTTTTAATAAATAATATTTAGAAACATAGTTTTCTAAAATAATGAGTTTTTTAAGCTAGAAAATTTTATTTAATTAATCCTAAAATAGGTTAGGATATTAATAAGAATTTTAATGTAATTAATTTTCTTATTAAATGTTTTAAAAAAAATTAAAGAAAATTTATATTACATAAAATTTATTATGTTTGGGGAATTATCAAATTGAATTTCATTTAATATTTCTAAATGTTAGCAATATTATTTTTAAAATTGGACATAAAGCCAATAATTAGAATTGAAGAATGCAATAATTGGATTATGCATATTTATATGTTATTATCCATGATAGATGGTTATGGACATTAAAGACCAATGTGATTATGCTTTTATTTGATGGTTGAATGGTTGTAATTTTTTAAATAGGGCATGCGTGTCTTGCCTTATCTCTATTTTTTATTTTGGATTGTAATTTTTTTCTCATCTAATTCCTCTCAAATGTAACTTGAGGTTTCTTAATTAATTATGTAATTATTATGTAATTTAGAAATGTAGAAAATTTAGATAAGAAATTATTATGTAATCCAAGATAAAGAAAGAAATGTTGATAAAGGCTACAACCGAAGTGCTTGCAAAGGACTTATGAAGACTTGCTGCAACTACCTGGGATTTGACCATCTAATTCCCTTCAATAGCTTAATGAAATTAGCTTAGATATGTCCATAATCATCCAATTAGATTGGCATGATAGGAGTGTATGTTTATATATAAATTGTTATGTATGAAATGTATATCTGTTATGTCATGTTATATAGGAGACGTAATAAATTGATAATAAATCTCTCATTAATATATTAAGTACATGTTGAAACCATCAATAGTTACCTTCCAATTTTATATGTATAAAATCATAGTTCTATTCATGGATAATTTGTTGAGTCACTCAAGGTTACCATTAACCGAATATGTTTAATGCAATAGAATTGGGTTATACTTAACTAACCTATATAATTTGGATGAGTCACTCATGATCATATGAGGTTAGAAGTATGAGTTAGGCGAAAAATATATGATATGTTTAGACAAAGAGTTGTTACCTAATTGATCTAAGAGTCATATAGAAATGTGATTGATAAACTATGATATCTATCTAATTTAATTTGTTTTGATTTGTTGTGTAATAGCCCACAAAATTCAATAGATTTATGATATACTGCTTATTCATAATAAGCAGAAGATGGGGGTGAAATTTTTTTTTTATCATGTTCCATCGATGCATTGTATGATACCATCTATCATTTCAATAATTAAACATCATTAAGTGTTTAAGTACAGCACACATACATATAATATATGATAGTACTACAAAAGGAAGGATACATGTCTATCACGTTCATAACATGAAGTGTTCATACACACTATAATTTACAACCACAATTTTGAATGTCGACATCATAAAGTTTTTACAAAATATAAGTCGTCTATTTGTACTACTACATAGTTTATTACAAGATACTTATTAAGAAATTACCAAACACCATGGTCATAAGACGTCCTTGTTACAAACCAAATTCAATGTAAGTGTATAAACATTTCTTATAGTATAATTGGACAATAGACATATAATTGAAATTGTGTTAACATTTAAATAGGTAGATTCTCATTAATAACTTCCTACTGAGTCTATTCTTAATATTTTATTTCACATCTTCGTACGACCTTATACCATGTTATTTTATTTGAACTATATTCAACATCAATCAATAACATGTATTATGGTCTATGAATCCTTGTGTGTCTAACATCCTTCCATAAATAACCATTTTCTCCTAATTATGATCAATTTATATATGCTTCTTTAAACATTAATTCTTATTGTAATTGACACATTAGTATTCTTTACTTTAGCATATCAATAAGTACTTTCAAATGTGAATATTATTAGCCGCAACTAATCTCATCATCTATTCCCGGTTATCTAACATGGATATCATTAGTCGAAGTCAATCTCATAATTAATTTCCGGTTATCCGACATGGATACCATTAGCTGAAGCTAATCTCATCATTCATTTTCGTTTATCTAACATGGATACTATTAGTTGCTAATCTCATAATTCATTTCTGAATATCCGACATGGATATCATTAGCTGAAGCTAATCTTATAATTCATTCCTAGTTATCCCTCATATATACTGTAAACACCTAAAAGAAAAAAGAGAGATGTAAAGCTGAAATGACTTCACCATCGCTGTCAATTTTTGAATCGGCAGCGCCGCAGTTTTTGGCTGCCGACTTCTGAATCGGCAGCGGCATAATTTGGCTGCCGATTTCTGAATCGGCAGCAACTCAGTTTTGGCTGCTAATTTTTTGAATGGACAGCCACAAAGTGTTTGGCTGCTAATTTTTAAATCGACAGCGACACAGTTTCGGCTGTCCATTTCTGAATCAGCAGCGACGCAATTTTTGGCTGCCGATTTCTTAATCGGCAGCGACACAATTTTGGTGCCGATTTCTGAATCAGCAGCGACAAAGTTTTTGGCTGCACATTTCCAATCAGCACCGATGCATTTTTGGCTGCCGATTTCTGAATTGACAACGACGCAGTTTTTGGATGCCGATTAAGAAATCTAAGCACCTCAATTTTGATGTCGTTTTATGAATCGACAGCGACGCAGTTTTTGGCTGCCGGTTTCTAAATCGGCAGCAGTACTGTAAAACCCAACAAAAATTAGTGTTGGATTGGCCTGTCCTAGGGGAGAATTAGAATAGGAACCAGTCTAGGATAACTCAAAAGAGGGGTAGGAACTAGAGATATCCAGCACCCAAACAACCCCCTCTCATTTAAGAGGGGGTATAAATGCAAAGAGAAAGGGAGGGTGATCTTTCCTCTTCCCTAAATGGGTGGCCAGCTGCATGCAGCATGGCTCTCCCTCTTTCCAGAGCAAAACTGGTCAGCTGCATGCAGCAGACCCTCTCCCTTTTCCCAAAGAGAAGACTGAAACCGACCAGCTACATACAGATCTCCTAGGGTGCTGCGTGAGAAAAGAGCTAGAGGGAAGGAGAAGTGACTAAAAACATAGTGGAAGCTGGAGCCTAGACCTTCCTCCAGAACCGGCAGCAGCCATGGCTGCAGCACACACATCCCTCCTCCAAGCAAAAAACCAAACCCAACCAGCCGGCATGCCACTTTCCATGAGCGTGGAGTGATAAGATGTATGAAAAAGTAGACAAAACCAAAAACCTAGGAGAAAGAGGAGCTTAGAAGCCGGCTGGATAGCAAGAGAAGGAAGGAAGAAAACCAAAAAAGAAAGGGAGAGCAGGCCACCATAACCTACATTGAACTTGTTGAATTCGTGAGGTATGAACCATACTACTCCTCCACTTGTTCTTGGGGCCTTAAGAATGAAATGGGAGAAGAAAACCTAAAGTAAATAGCCTAAGATTCTCACATCAACTGTTAATGAAAACTAGACAAGGATGAGGGATGAAAACGAGGCTGAATGGGGAACCTAGAGAGGTGGCTGGCCATGGTGAGGGCTGGACAGAACATTGATTAAAGGGATAAAATGCAAAGATGATGATCTTGTTAGAGTTGCTTAATTATGTGAAACCGAAACATAATTATAAATGTGTTAATGTCATGAATTCTACATGTGGTTGAAGAACTTGTATGAAAATGTGCTGGTGGATGTTAAGTGCAAAAGAACGTGTGTGTTTGTAGCCTTGAAAACATGCTACAGTCGAAATAGGAATATAATGACAAAGTATATGTTGGAATTGAATTTGCATATGTGTCCATGCTAAAATTGTATGATTTTGCTGGATCTAAAGAACAAATTGTTTGTCGACAGCCTGTTCACTGCCAAATTTGGTTGTCCGTAGCGAATCAGGCGTTCGCTGCTGAAATTGTGTTGTTCGCAGTGAATCCGGTGTTCGCTCCTGAATTTGTATTGTCCGCAGCGAATCAGGTTTTTGCTGCCGAATTCTGTTGCCCGCAGCGAATTAGGTGTTCGCTGCCGAATTTGTGTGGTCCGCAGCAAAACAGGTTTCGCTGACGAATTCTGTTGTCCGCAGCGAATCAGGTGTTCGTTATCGAATTGTGTTGTCTGCGACGAATCAGGTTTATGCTGTTGAATTGTGTTGTCCGCGGCGAATCAGGTGTTTGCTGCCGAATTATGTTGTCCGCAGCGAATCAGGTTTTCGCTGCAGAATTGTGTTGTCTATAGCCAAAACAGGTTTTCGCTGCCGAATGATATTGTCTGGAGTGAATCAGGTTTTCGCTGCCGAATTCGTGTGGTCAGCAGCAAATCAGGTGTTCGCTGTCGAATTCTGTTGTCCGCAGCGAATCAGGTGTTCGCTGCTGAATTTGTGTGGTCCGCAGCGAAACAGGTTTTCACTACCAAATTGTGTTGTCCGCAGAGAAACAGGTTTTACTGTCAAATTCTGTTATCCGCAACGAATCAGGTGTCTGCTGTCTGATTGTCTTGTCCGCGGCAAAACAGGTTTTCACTGTCGAATTTGTGTTGTCCGAGGTGAATCCTGTTCGCTGTTAAATCGTGTTTTCTGTAGCGAATTAGGTTTTCGCTGCTGAATTTTGTTATCCATAGCGATTCAGGTGTTCACTACCGTATTTGTGTGGTCCGCAGCGAATCAGGTGTTCACTGCTGAATTGTGTTGTCCGCAGTGAAACAGGTTTTCACTGCTGAATTGTGTTTTCCACAGCGAAGCAGGTTTCACTGCTGAATTGTGTTTTCTGCAGCGAATCACGTGTTCGCTGCCGAATTTATGTGGTCCACATCAAATCAGGTGCTTGCTGCTGAATTGTGTTGTCCGCAGCTAAATAGGTTTTTCCTGCCAAATTGTGTTGTCCGCAACAAAACAGGTTTCGCTACCGAATTTTGTTTTCCGCAGCGAAACAAGTTTCGCTGCCAGATTCAATTGTCCACGGCGAATCAGGTGTTTACTGCCGCATTGTGTTGTCCGCGACAAAACAGGTTTTCGATGCCGAATTGTGTTGTCCGCAGCGAATCAGGTTCGCTGTTGAAGTTGTGTTGTCTGCAACGAATCAGCGTTTGCTGCCGAAGTTGTGTTGTCTGTAGTGAAAGTGTGATTCGCTGCCGAAATCGAGTTGCTTGCAGGGCAATTAGCATTTGCTGCCGAAAGCGTGTCAACTGCAGCAAAGTAGCATTCGCTGCCGAAAGCGTGTCAGATGTAGCGAAGTAGCATTTGCTGCCAAGATTGAGATGCCTACAGCGAACCAGTTTTTGCTGTCAAATGTGTGGCCAGCAATGAATCAGTTTCGCTGTCGATTTTCTACAATAATCCCTCGGGCATAAATGACTTAAATGCTTATAACAATATCATTGTATGATGGTGTAAAATGTGGAACGCTTGAATGTGAACATATGAACTCTTGAAGTAAGTATGGTGATGAATGTGATTTATGGATGCAAATGTACTGATTTGTGGTCATTGATGTCTTAAGTGGTGTGGCCAGGATCGGACCATAGCCATAACAAGGACAACCCGCAAGTGGAGCAGGTAGGTGGTTTCCACCTTTTTCTCGTATGATGTTTATGTTTTGAAATAATTTACTTATGATGATATTTTATTAAATCCTTGTTGAATGATGAAACGACGATGAAGTGTTTGATTTAATTCTTGATGATTGTTGAAACGATTATGAAATGTCGAGCGGGTTCTTGTTGAATGTTAAAACAATGATGGAAATGTTAATGTCCTGAAATGACCTGTTAAAGGTGGATATATTATTTTGTTGCGATGAATATTAAACCAACTATGAGATGTTCATTGGGCTATTATAAATTTGGCCTACTGATGAATGGTAGTACGAGTATTATGAAGGATCTACTATTGTATTTTATTTAATGTAATTGTGACGAATGATTGTATGAGTATTATGAAGGATCTACTATTGTATTTTATTGAATGTAATTGTAATGAATGATTGTACGAGTATTACGAAGGATCTACTGTAGTGTCTTATTGAATATAATTGTAACGAATAGTTGTATGAATATTACGAAGAAGCTACGGTTGTATCTTATTGAATGTAATTGTGACGAATGGTTGTATGGGTATTATGAAGGATCTATCGATGTATTATATCGAATGAAAATGTCACAAATGGTTGTATGAATATTACGAAAGATCTACCAATGTATTTACTGAATGTTAATTATCACAGATGGTTGTATGAGTATTACGAGGGATCTATTGTTGTATTGTATTGAACATTAATAGTCATAAATGGTTGGATGAGTAATACGAAGGGTGTACTATTTTGTTACTGAATGCTAAATTGTTATGGAATGTTTTGTTTGTATATTACAAAGGATCTTTTATTGTGTTTACTGTATGTTAAACTATTACGAAATGTATGTACGAGTATCACGAACGGTTTGCTATTATGTCGCAATGAATGTCAAGTTGTTACGAATCGTTTGAATGAGCAATTCAAATGATATTTCCATGTTATAGTGATTCATAACCGCCTCTGGAACGTTTGATTGGTTGATAATTAGCTTCGGCTAATGGCATCTGAATGGATGATCGGGAGAAATCATTGATTAGCTTCGGCTAATCGCATCCGATTGGATGACCGGAAAAAATGATTGATTAACTTCGGCTAATGGCATCTGAATGGATGGCCGGGACAAATAATTGATTAGCTTCGGCTAATGGCATCCGATTGGATGACCGCGACAAATAATTACTTAGCTTCGGCTAATGGCATCCGAATGGATGATCAGGACAAATAATTGATTAGTTTCGGCTAATGGATTGGATGACTGGGACAAATGATTGGTTAGCTTCTACTACTGGGATTCGAAGTGGGTGGTCAAGATGAATAAATGATTAGCAGAATGAACAAATGATTAGTTTCGGCTAATGGCCTAAGCAGATGACCGGGATGAACAAATGATTATCTTCAGCTAAGGGCACCCTAAGTGAATGACGAAGATGAATGACGAAGACGAACTAGTTATTTTGTCTTGCCCAATGGGTTATACTAGAACTTTATAATTGTTATTTTGTTCTAATATGTTAAGACATCGTTTTCATTTTATTTAGTATTAAATGAATTTAAATTTATTATTGAAGACAAATGTTGTTCTTTATATTAATAATGTTTTCATGGATCCAGTAATTATACGAATGATTTATATATACCTGAATTTAAATGTCCAAGGTCAATATAAACATTAATAAAATTAAAATAAGTATTAATAAACTTTGATCGAATCGAGGTGGTTAATATTTGACCAAATATTTCAAGGATTATCTTAAAAAAATGTGAGATTCTCTATGCCTCTTAGTACACTACATATAGATGAACATATTCTTAAGGCTTAAACATTAAATGTTTAGCTTAAACTTTAAGAAACACAAAATCTTTATAAATTTGGTAGGATGTTATGCATCAATAATATAAGGACCTCTCATGAAAATTGTGAATGACATGTTGCTCATAATTGATGAGCTTACCAATTACTTGAAAGTAATATATGATATTTATTCCAAGAAATGACTTGAAGCTATGGATTTCATGTACTAATCAAGTTTGGAACTTGCTTGATTCACTTGAATGAATAAAACCCAATGGATCTAAATGAATTTTTAAGATAAAGACTAACATGAAAGGTAATGTACAAATATACTATCCAAGCTTTAAGGAGTAGAAATATCCAATTTTGACAACATAATCAACAGATTTGATGTCATAAAAAATATAGATAAACATTGTGTTTACAAAAAGTTAATGAGAATGATATCGTTTTCCTAATGTTATATTTAAATAACATTTAGAAATGGCATCCTTTCTTTAATTAGTAAAATTTTGATTGTCCAAGAATTTCTCCTTAAACTTAAAGAACTTATAAGAAACACTCTATGAATAGTAATCCATGTCTCCTAAATAAGAATTTAAGAGATTTCACACAAGTAGTTCATGTGAATTATCATTAAGACCATACAATTGGACAGCTTATGGTTTGCGACAACCCAACCTTTAAAGAATTATTCAAAGCTAAAGAAGATCAAATCTTCAGATAATAAATCTATAAACAATTCTTAATCTATCTAACAAGATCCTAGAAACTTCCAAATAATTTTGTTTTATAGTTTCCACTGTATATATGATATCCAAAAACCCTAGGAAAATCAACAAAAAAAAGAAAAAAGAAAAGGTAAAGCATGCCTATCTTTCAGCAAAAGAACTGGAAGTGAATTTAGACAGGACTTGGGAAATCGGATGCGCCATGGGCATACCTGATACTGCCCGGTCAGCTTAACCCGATTCCTCAACATGTGTTGACACACTGCATGTGCAAAACTGAATGATCTCACAAACAACAGCACCTCGGCATTTAAACAGTGGCAAGTTTAACACATTCTACTTAATCATAAAATTTCAGACAAGATCAAACCCGTAAAACTTTGTATAAAATAAATACTAAATGAGAGTGAGGAGGCTGCCTCTATAATAATACGAAAAACACTCTTTTATAAAGTGTTAATACATCACCAGCACACTGTTACATAGGGATGCCCTCAAACAAACATGTAGAGTGAGATGCGGGACGGCATCATTTCACAAATTACTCTCTTCCAAGTAAATGATTTCCATCGCCATGAGATCCTAGGAACTTCAAAGCAAGCTTACACCTTAGAGGAGCCCAACTCTATCTTTATAGTATAGAACATGAACATAAATTTTTTCTTGGGACCTCGTCCACCTTTTTCTCTGTTCAAAAAAAATAAAAATAACTTATAGCAAGCACATTGGAAGAGAGGGGGAAAAACCTCAAATTAAGGCTGTATCTTATTACAGATTGGAGTGTTCATCTGAATGAAAATTCAGATTTGATTACATGTTTTCATGACCAGATTATCTCGATACTGACACAAAAGATGTTCTCAAAGGTATTATTCCTTGGAAGACACAATCAGTCTCTTCAAAGAGAACAAGATGAAGCACATAAAGAATACCAATTCCAAACATGATGTTACCATGCGCGAAGGCACCATATATTCACGTGTTAAATACTTGAGCATAAAACTACCTGCTTTTGCTTTTGCTAAAGATGGCTGCACTACAACATGCATGGTGATGACCTCTTTCGGGAGGTTCCCAAAAGGAACCCTACACTGGCCAACAGTCTTGTTGTTTTCCAAGATTTTCCCAGCATTTATCAGTTTGATGTCATTTGCTGCCTTGGGTGCAATTTTTTTATCTAAGACAAGTTGAATTTATATATCAATTGTTAGAGAATAGAATTAAGAACAATGTTTAATATATTTATTTCTTACTTAACAAAGTAGGGATAAGTTAATGCCAAA
This sequence comes from Populus simonii, assembly GCA_007827005.2. Taxonomy (NCBI): domain Eukaryota; kingdom Viridiplantae; phylum Streptophyta; class Magnoliopsida; order Malpighiales; family Salicaceae; genus Populus; species Populus simonii. The sequence continues at coordinate 5,871,507 of CM017480.2, forward strand.
GAAAGAAAGAAGATGACTCTGAACAAAGAAATTAAATCCCATACTGGAAATGTCAATCAAAACCATATCATCCTAGGAAAATGAAAACGTTGACATTTGATTTAAAAGGGATATTCAATTTCTCTAGAGCAAAAAGAAAAGGCTTATAATCATAATCACCATGAACTTAATCTTTAAGCATGCTTATAATCCAATGATTTCTAACAAATGAAAATTCTAGTCACCAATCAATTAGAAACAAGAAAGATGCTTAGCATGTGGTTTTCCCGGTCCAAAGGCACCAACCAAAGCCAAGCGTTACACTTAACGCAGAGCGAAGACGGAACCAAGTCAGACCTAGTATAATGCTAATTACAGAATAGAATGAAATGCTTCAGCATACACAAGATTCCAATAATATATTCTATCCTCCCTAAAAATGCACGTCTCAATTCCCCTTTCCTTTCATGCACATAGAATAATACTAAAGATTTCAGAGCATAAGTTTTCACTTCTCTCATCATACCATAGTATCCTTTTGAGAACTTTATCCTTTCTCTAAGGAGGGTAATTTTAGTAGAAAGGTCCTGAAAGAGAGAGTTACTTCTGAAATTATATTTTTCTGTACAACATGAAGACATTGATAAGGACACTACCACAATGGAGGCCACAATACACATTGAGAAAGACCAGGATGTCCATGCCAACTCAAGGTCATCATGTTTCATTTTGTAAATACGAAGATGCACATGATGCGCTCTATTGAATTTAAAAGCATTTGAGGTAGCTGAAAGTCAAATTCCATTTAACCATGGGTATGGCACAGCCACACAGGCACCCAATTTTGGAGAGTGTATAAAATCCCCAATTGGCCAAACTGCAGGATAATATTTGGCAAACCAATTCTAAGTGTAATTTATTTCATGCAAGATATTTGCATTGGAGGATAGAATGGATTGTCGTCATCAACAATCAAGTCAGAAGTGCCACAGTTTCCTTTCGTGATTCCAATTGTGACACTGGTAATCTGAGATAGAGGTAGTCTGATACATGCATAAAAGGGTATTCCTTATCCGAGTTTCACCTTCATACTTCAATCACTCTTGCAGCTCCCCATTGCATTGGAAATGCTATATTTCCATTATTAGATGCACTAAATATTATGCAAAAGAAAATCTTGACGAGAGTAGGAAAATATTTGCAGTAGGATAACAAGATTACTTCAAGAAAACATCAAAAAAGAGACTTGTACCCTGTCCTCACAAAGAAGTACCTATAATATAAACAATCAATTTAAATCGATAATAAGGGGCAGGGGAAGTTATGCATGCAGAAAAAAACAGATTAGAAAGAATCAATGCCCCCTATGCTTTAATGGAACCCAATTATCATGGCCTCATCAGAAAAGCACAGTACATGAAAAGGATTGGTAACAGCACAGCAAAACTTTGGCCTTGCTACTCTGGTGTCTTTACTTGATAAAAAGCAGTGTGAATCCCCTAGGGGAAAGAAATGATCCAATATAATTGACATGATTATTGTCGACCTACTCAATGCTTGAGAAAAAGAGTCCTCTGCTTGGTAGATGACATGTCATATATCAAGACTACATATGTATAACTTTTCCCCTGCCCCAGTCAACCAAAACAAAATCAAGTAAACATGGAACCTATATTGTGCCCAGAGAGTATCTGGCGAACAATAACGTCTTGGTTTCCTAAGCAAATGAAGAATATAAAATAGCACAATAACAATAACCGGGAGAAAATTAGAACAACATAGCTAAAAAAGGTATTGTCAAGGGAAACAAACAAGATAAAAAGGTTCAATCCAGTTTTAAATAACATTGAAAAATAAAATGCAGCCCGTCTGAGTCTCTGCATCCAAAACATCCTCAAACAACATTCTCTACATTCTGAACTAACAAGAACATACCAACAGGACTAGACATATGTAAATCATATCTTAGTTGCCTATGATAATTTCAGGAAGACATGGCATGGCTTACTCCCCATCCAACCACAAAAATAAATAAATAAATTACTAACCCAAAATATAATGCCCTCATCAAACTGGAACCACATATTGATTCACTCACCAGATAAGTTATCCAAATCATGCAACTAAACGACCATACAGCATCGCAAGGAATTGTTCCAATCCTTACTAAGCATACCAATATGAAATTAATTATTCACAGCCTTCATAATTGCGTTGCACCAAATTTTCAAGCTAAACTAAGCAACTAAAATAAATAAATAAACAAACGAATTTGCTTGAGTAAAATAGAAACGAAACTTTGTAATTGAAAAAAAGAGAAAATAACGAGTGAAGTAATTAAAGAATAGCAGAGCAGACAGACCTTTTGGCCAGTCGGCGACGATTCTTTCTTTGAGCATAGCAACAGTGGATGCTAGTGAATATCTAAACGGACCGATATCCGATCCATCGTACAATCTAAACTTGAGTTCTACTAACTCCTCCTCCTCCTCCTCCTCCTCTGGCATTTCCACCAACTCACCGTTTCAAAATTCAATCACCAACCCTCTCCCTCCCTACACTACAAAAATTCCATTCAATTCCGTTAATAAATAGAAAGAGCACAAGGATAAATTAGCAATTATTGAATGTGAATGACAAAATAAATTGATAAATAAAATACCTGGAGGACAAATTGTAAATTTTTCTCTAGGGTTTATGAGAGTAAGCAGCGGGAGTGATGGATAGATATTATCATGCTACAAATCTGATTAATTAAAAAATAAATAAACAAATCAAGGAGTAGCTTTATTTTTATTTCTATTTTATTTCTGGTTTTCTTCGTTCTTTTATGGTAAGCCCGATCGAGACCGCAGTGAGACAAAGATTGAGAGAGCGAGCGAGCGATCGAATTCTGGTCCGAATTTGTGTGTCTGAATTTTTATATTTGTTTTTGCCTATGTACGCTGTAAGATCAGAGTTTGCATCTTCTGTTGCAGATTTATTTTTCTCCACGTATATTCACTAATTAGATCGTGTTTCATTTTCACTTTGATTACGTGGCTGTGGTTTAAAGGTGGTGTTGAAGAGTGAGAGTAGCCATGGGTGCGTGTTATCTCTGTATATGTGTTCGGTTAATGGCAGAGGTCACATTTGAGTTTTGACCAGATGGGTAATTTGGAATGAGGGGAAATTTAAATTAGCGCGTCGGTGTAGACGCGGAGAGCTTTTCACGAAAGAATATTATGTTACTAAGAGTGTTTAAAAAAACCGATAAACCGAGTAAATCGATAAAATAAAATAAAAAATTAACCAAAAAAACTGAACTAAAAAATAAAACCGATTAAACCGATTAGATTATGTAGAAAAAACCCCGGTTCGGTTTGGTTTTCTGTTTTGTAATACAGAAACCGAGTTAACCAGACTGGACCGGTTCAAAAAAAAGGTCCCTAGGCTAGGCTAGTATAAATAGAAAAAGTTGTGCCGCGCCCCTCTCTTCTCTCCAGTTTACTCTCCACTAACCCTAAACATTTCAATTTCAATTTTCAAGCAATCTCTCCTCTCACTACTCAGAGCCACCCGCCGTCCCCCTCGCCCCCCCCCCTCTCTGGCCTCCGCTAAGGCCGACCCCGTACCAGAGCACCCGCAACCCGTCCCCTCTCGCCTCTTCGCCTCTCCCTCTCCACTCTCCTTAGACTAAGAAAACATAAACACAGATCGACCATCGACGTTTCCTCAACCTCTCAAAACTAGTGAGTTTTAATTTTTTTCTCATTTATAATTAATTAATTAATTAATTCGGTTAAGGTTATTGTTATTTTTAATATAGTTAAGCTTATTGTTTATACGTTTCTTCCTCAGTCTCCACTGGATCAACACTGTCGGTGACTCGGTGTTTCCATTAGACCAACGTTTCCTGATTTCCTCAGCCTCTTAAAACTAGTGAGTTTTAATTTTTTTCTCCTTTCTAATTAATTCATACAGTTAAGCTTATTGTTATTTTTAATCAATTTTGTTGGGTGATGAATTTTGGTTTAGGTTTAAATTAGATTTTAGAGTTATTTGGGTGATTAAAGCGAATTTGTTTTTCCTTTGTTTGAATGGAAGGGATTTAGCAGTTTAGGATTATGATTATTTTTAATCAAAATTGCCGTTCTTACTTCTTACAATTTTTTGCAGTTTAGGATTAGAGTTGTCTTGTACATGTAATTTCAGAATCTTACATGTAATTTTGCAGTTTATTTTGTTGTTTTGTAAATGTAATTTCAATATCTGCTACTGTAAACTTGTGTTGATTCTGTTGTTGTTACCTGTTGCTTTGTTGGTTGATTACTAAAAACAGATGAATTGTTGATTTTGTTGTTGTGTTGGTTGATTTATAAGGTCACACCAAGTAGTTTGATTAAAATCATGTTTATAAGCCTGTGTTGATTGACTTGATTCTGCAAACTAGTTTTGTTTTGATTGGTTTTTTTTATTCGGTTTTGTTTTGTCATTCTGTAAAATGTATTCATTATTATGTTTTGAATGATCTTGATTGGCATTTTGTATTCATTAAAATCATGTTATTCTTGTTTTCATTGTTCTGTTACTTCTATAATTATTTTTTCTCCATTTATAGATTTCCAAGTTTGTTTTGACACATTTTCTAAGCTTGTTTTGACATGGTACTTCTGTAATATTTGTTTCATTTTAATTTTTAAACATGATTTTAATTCTTATGTTTATTAAGTGCTGAAAAGAATTGTGCAAGTGATAATGAACATATTTGCATTTGGTAATTACAGATGGAAAACCTTCAAAATCAAAATGCTTCATCCATTGGCACTACCCCAACATCAACCGATGCTCCAGTTTCACACACTAACCCAACATCAACTATTGCAGGATAACCCTATCATTTTCCTTTTCAATACTCAGACTTCTACGGCGAGCTTTTCATAACCCGCTTGATATTTTACTTATATCTTATTTTTTAAAGTATTTTATATTTAAAAATATATTAAAATAATATTTTTTTTATTTTTTAAAATAAATTTTTAATATCAGTATATCAAAATAATTTATAAACATAAAAAATAAATTTAAAATAAAAAAATAAATTCATTTTCTTCAAATTTATTTTTGAAAAATAAAAAACAAATCAATTCTTACATAGCCCAGACCTAGTTTATTTATTTGCAAATTTCAATAATAATATATGAGAAATGATTTTTAAATTTTAATTTTTTTTTTCATAAATAAGTAATAATAAAAATAAATCAAAATGATTATAAATTATAAATATATTAGTTTAAAATAATTCAAAGCAATTTTCTTGAAAATTAGGTGCGGTATAAGTAAAATCTATAAGTTGAAAGTTGAAAATCTTTTCATTAAATCAAAATTCATTAAATCAAAATCTTGAATCAATTTCATAACAAACTTTTGATCATTTCTAACCAAATATTTTTAGGATTTTCTTATAAATAAAAAATAAAAAATAAAACAGCTTAAATTAATTCGCAGAAATCATCCTAACCGTAGTGTATTTACGAACTTATTTTATTATATTGTAATTGAAAACGGGAATGATAATTTGAAAAGCAAATCTCTAAGTAACGTTTGTTATTTTATTGGATCATATAGTCAATGCATTTTAGATATGTCAAGTAGTAATTGTATTTACACTTGGTTTTGAGGGGAAAAAAATGAATGGAGGAAAAGGGAAGAGAATGATATTTTAAGAGTTTAGCAAGAAGTGAGATTGGATTTTAAGTTATAATTTAAAAATTATTTTTAAAAAATAAATTATCATAAAATAATCTAAAATGACTCTGTGTTATAAATATGTTTGATAAAAACAACTCAAAACATATTTTATAAGGAATAAATCTGGTGTAACTAGAAAATAAATTACAATTAAATCAATTTTATATCAATTTTTTATTAAAATCAAAATTTATTTCTAGCCAAGCATGTTTATGACTTTTTTATAAATTAAAAGTTGAAAAATAATTTAAATCAATTCAAAAAAATCATATCAAACATATCCTAAATCATATCCTATATCTTGTTTAAGATTTGTAATGGATGGAGAGGGGAAATTGAGGTTAATTTTTTACCATCATTACCCTTCATGAAAGTCTCATCCCTAATTTTGGTTGTAACAGAGGGGAAGATAATGATTTTATTTTATTTTCTCATTGAATTTCATGTTGTCACATGAAAAACACAAAAATATACTTGTGAAAGGAATGACATGGGCTTCGGCCACCTTGAGAGAGGATAACAAAGAAAGACCCTCATAAAGATAGTAATACGTGATGGTTCCTCTTTAACAATTTTTATGAATGTGTGATATCGTTATAGAATAGAAACATTACATGTTTCCCTTACTTCATAAACTTTGAAAGTGAATTTGGTTGTGGTTTATGTCCAAAACTAGGTTGAAGTATGGTCTTTAGGAGGAAAACTTGGTATTGACCATATGCGTGAATTTAGGGAAAATAAATGTCAGAATGACTTATTTTTCGTTGATGAATTTCAGTGTTAGAATGACTTAGTTTTCATTGATGATTTTCAGTGTAAGAATGACTTAGTTTTCGTTAACGATTTTCAGTGTCAGGATGACTTATTTTTTTGTTGGTGATTTTCAGTGTCAAAATGACTTAGTTTCGTTGATGATTTTCGGTGTCAAAATAACTTGACTTAGTTTTCGCTAATGATTTTCAATGTCAAAATGATATAATTTTTGTAGATGATCTACATTAAAATTAGGGACAAATGTCTTATTACAATATTATCACTGTACAATTATACAAACATGGGAGATGTTTGAATGAATATATATGTGTTCTGGTATATGTGTGGAAATGGTCTTTGACATTACCTAAATAAAAATATACTGAGTAATGGACATTTGGTGTATCAGGAGGCACGACTAGGATCAGATCTTCAACCGGACGAGGACAAACTACGAGAGGGGCAGGTAGGTGGTTTCCACCTTTAACTAATTATTATTAAATCCTTGAAGTATTTCTACATAATGTTGCTATCAAATTTTAAATCGATTAAAATTACTCATGAAACACAATGAATAGTGATGTGATTAGTTTTACCTAATGATAATCATATTGGATAATCAGGATTAATCGATAAGATTAGCTTTGGATAATGGTATCCATATTGGATAACCAAGATTAAATGACATGATTAGCTTCGGCTAATGTTATCTATATTGGATAACCGCGATTAAATGATGTGGTTAGCTTTGGCTAATGGTATCCATATTAGATAACCTAGATTCATTGATAAGATTAGCTTCGGCTAATGGTATTCATGTTGGATAACTAGGAATGAATGATGAGATTAGCTTTGACTAATGGTATCCATGTTGGGTAGCCGAGAATAAATGATAAGATTAGCTTTGGCTAATGATATCTATGTTGGATAGCTGGGAGTAAAGGATGAGGTTAACTCCGGTTAATGAGGTCCATACTAGAATTACTGGTAATGAGTGTTGTGAACCATCTAATTTGAAAGTGTTTACTAATACGATGAAATAAAGAGTATGATATGTTATTCACAATTGAAATTAATGTTTAAAGAACCATATACATAATTGATCAAAATTAGGAATGAATAGTTATGCATGGAAGAATTATATATGTACAAGGATTCCTAGACCATAATACATGTCATCAGTTGTTTGTTGAACATAGCTTAAATAAAACAATGTGGTATAAGGTTGTATGAAGATGTGGAGTAAAATATTAAAAATAAACTCGGTAGGAAGAAATTAATAGCTGAATTTGTTGGAAATCAAATGGGTTTGCTAGAATTATTGGCATCTATGAAGGGATGACCGGATTATAATTAGTGGCCATAGTATCAGTGACTAAGGATGAGATAAAAATGATACCTAGTGGCCGCAGTGTCGGTGACTGAGGATAAGAAAGGAACGATACTTAATGACCACAGTATCAATGATTAAGGACAAGAAATAAATTGATAGTTGATGATTAATTGCCAATATCTATAAATATGACAACTTTTGATGTTTAATTGCCCAAAAGAATGATGACCAAGAAGCAAAGTACAATTTGGTTAATTATCAAATGATGATGTAAGCTCTCATTTCCCTTTACTTCTATTTAAGTTGACAAGTCCTTTAAATTAAATCATGGGCAACAAAAGTTACTTTCTAGTTGTCGTAATAAAAAGGGAATTCATGTGGTTGCCTTTTGTTTTGAATGAAGATAATTATGTTGTTGTTTTAAATGAGTAGAAACTATAGTGTTATTGTTTCCAAATAATGGAAACCATTGAAACTATCCTCAATTGTAATGAAAACCATTGTGTAAGATCGTTAACCGATGCTTAAAAATGTATATGACAAGGGGGGTTGATTGACAACTTAAGATATAATACCGTTTGGTTATTTCAAGGATTGTACCCAAGAAAATCTATAATTAAAGAAATAAAATATTAATTATTGATTTGGGAATAAAAAATTATGAAAATGAGTTGCTACGTGGTGACGTATAGTCGACAACTTTAGCTTTGAATGTATTACGTAATTCGTCGTAAAGGCAAAGTCGAAAGTAACAAATATGAACTTAGACGCCACAACAATTATTGCGTAATTCAATATGTATATGATATAATCGATGCTAAAAGAATTCTCGATAAGCATATTATTCTCCTTCCTTATGAAAAACCACACATGTATTTTATAGCTAGATGTTAAATTTGTAAGGTTATTTTAGTTGCAATAATGAGCACTTGTTATATGAGTTGAGTTATTATTGAACTTGAGTGGAATGTTTTGAGCAAGATTGTCAGAAGTGCTAATAGACAAAATGATTCCTTTCCCTCGTAAAAAAATCATGAGCATAAGTCTTCATGACGACTAATAACTCTTATAATACTATATATGTTATAGGTCTATGTCACGAAGTGGGCCAACATTGATTGTGTCGTTTCATTATTTATAATTTTGTTAGGTACTATTTATATGTACTATGAATACTTAAAATTGTGTTAATAACTTCACCTTGAAATGTACTAAATGGTATGATTGTATTTTTAGTATTTGGTTATTGCATCTCTTTTGTTATGTGTGTGTATCTATCACACATATGTTTTAAGTAAATGAAAAATGAAAAGAATATAAAATGAATTATGAGAAGCGATGTGAAAGAATCAAATAGAGAAACAATTGAATTGGTGAGTGACCGAAGGCTACTGCATGTATTCAATAGAGTTATTTGATATTATGTTATCTAGGAGGATAAGAAAAAAAAAAAGTTATAGAAGAAACTTTACTATAAATTTGGTAAACCAAAGAATCAATAATGTATTGTTAGACAAATTACAAAAAAAATAAAAATTACCTCCTTATACTAAGACATGATGATTAAAACTATGAAAATTAGATGAAAAATTCAAGTCATTACAGGCACCTGGAGCGGGATATTCTATAACTAGAGTAGCTTGATTAGTTGGAGGAACAAGTAGGTGTTTGACACCTTATCTCCTTACTTTTCTGTAGAATTTATATTTAATTTTACATGTATTTGTTATGCATTAAATAAATAAAGAGAAAAAAGGAAATGAAATATGTGATGGAAATTGTTATGGGACAAAAATGGGAAGAAAGGATAATGTTTAAAATTAGAAAAATATGATAAAAGATTTAATGGCATCATAGTTAGACATTTAGACGTAGAATATGGATGCATGATGTAAAGTCTGTAGTATTGTACAGAGACTAATGAAAATGATAAATTTTATTGTTTTGGATGGAGATTAATGAAAATAACAAAATTTTCCCTTTTGAATGGAGATTAATGAAAATGATGAAGTCCAACGTTTTGAATGGAGACAAATGAATGTGGTAAGGTCAACCTTTGGGCTAAGACCAATGAGATTATATAGTACTATAGTTGAAAGTTTGAACATAACTATCAATACTAATCATTAATGTATGGTATTTGTGGAAGATAAAATGAGATTAGAACATGAGGATAAAAGGGTGAAATTTTGTATTTAAGCTTGAATTCAAGTATTTGATTGAAATAGATTATGCTTAAGCACTATTAAATATGTATATTGTCCCTTGTATTTTTATTGTGGAGATTGCGTATTAAACAAACTATCGTTATATTATTATATATATATGGTGGGATAAAGCTGATGTAGTATTGCTTTTAATTTAGTTGTTTTTATATATATATAATTATTTTTTAATCACTTTTAACTTTTCTCTTTTGTATTTTCTTTCAATGTCTTGTATATAATATATCTTTTTTGTAATATTATTTAATGTAAATAGATGAATAGGAATCTATATGTGTTGTCATGGAAATTCTAAAAATGTGATGAGAAAATTAATTATAGAGTAATGACTTAATAAATGGGGTATGCCTGAGGTTACTATATGAAATTTAAATCGTGATGTGATTACTTGTGTAGGAAAATAATGAGAAATTTTTTGGATAGGATCGGGAAGACTCTACAGAAATTCCATAAAATATGAAAATATCACTAATTCTATTTAATGCATGAATTATTGTTTAAAAGGGTATATGAAATGCATAAATGATATGGTTTTAAAAAGGAAAAATTCTATGAAAAATGTTTGAAGTGCTTGGAGATAAATCTATATAAATAGATTATAGGGGAATATATTAATCCAGTATTTCATCTAGAATTGAGTTTGAAATCTAAGTATCAAAAAATAGAATGATGGACAAATAATAATAATAATAAAAAAAAATTGGCCCTATTTTTCATGTACACTATGTGGTATTATTGTCTCAATTGTTTATGAAATCACTTAGTATTATAGTTGGTATTATAGCTCTGGTTGTGTTGCAGTACACTTGTGAATTTGAAAGAGATTAATGTAAATGGTATATATTATAGGACGATCAAAATGGGGGTAAGTGCAAAATTGCACCAACTTGATGTTTAAGTTGTTGGCAGTGGTGTTAGTGGATTATTGCCTCTCCATAACATTAGAGGAATGGTTAAAACTTAATTTTGAAAGCATTAGTGAGGAAGATCAAGTTGATGAGGAAACAACAAGGATCTTTTTTTTTTTTAGTTTAACGTGGATGTTCAGGTCAGCTTGCGTGTACCTCGATTAAGGATTTTTACAATACATTGTGCTTGGACATAAATGAGACCATAATGAGAATAACTGTAAGGCTTTAGTTCTGTAAGATGTGGCCAAATTAATTAGATAAAAGATATGTCCAGAGATCATCTTTGTCCACTAGGCTGACCCTGCTAGCAGCTCTATCTCATCCAAATATATTCTGCCAGCATACGAGACTTCTTTGTTTTACAAATAAATCAGCTTCCAACCCCGTAAAAAAAAAACAGAGGTGACTCGCTGCCAATATCTCCTACTTTATCACACAAAACTTAGGAATACCAAATTGAATAAGGTGGGCTAACAAGGTAAATATATATGGCTGATGAACATTTTTTGGAACTTCGATGTAGGTTGACTGTCTCGAGGAGAGGTTCCGCGTCACTTGCTTTTGTGATTTGAATTTTCCACAGTGTTGGGTTGTAGCTGTCTCTCAACAGTTGCTGTTTTTTTTCATGAGACCTGGTGTGTGAATTATTTCTGAACGGTCATGGAGTTAAAGAGTCATTTCTTAATGATTTTTTTTTTCACGAGATCTAGTGTGTGAATCGTTTCTTAATGGTCATGGAGCTTGAATAGCCGTTAGTCAATGGCTGTGAAATTTATTAAGCTATTGTCATATTGTCACTCAAAGAGCTATTTCTTAACAGTTACGAAAACTTGAAGAGTCATTTTTTTTTAATAGTCGTGAATTTGGAAAAGCGGTTGTGAAACTAAAAGAGTTATTTCTTAATAATTATAGAATTTAAAGAGTCCTTTCTCTTTCTCAATAGTTGTGGATCTCAAAAAAGTCATTTGTTAATGATTTGTGTAGTTTAAAAAACTATTTTCAACTATTGTTACTTTTAATGAATCATCGGTTTTAGCAATTTATAACCTCCTTTTAAATTTAAGAGCATCACTCTTCTTTGGCACTTGACCAAGTGTGTCCTCAATTTTTTTTACCAAATGGTGGCTTTCAAAAGTTATTCTTCTAAGAAGTTCTTGGCAATCGAGGACAAGTATGGTTGTACAAGTCTTCCTGTATGTTATAACATAATTTTGACCCATTGACTTTTAATTTAATTTTTATAGGGTTTAAAATATAAAATTAAAAGATCAGATATTTATTTTGATGAAAAGTGTAAATTATCAACTTGCGTGAAAATTAAGGACTATAATGTGATTTTGTCATTCTATTTTTATCTTCAAGATAATCCCTATCTTCAAGATAATCTTTGTCTTCAAGATAATGATAGTTATCTGCTTTCAAATTTAATTTTTAATCAAATTCAAACTTCAAAGAAGAGAATGAGTTTGATTGAAATTTGATTTCTCACAAGCGAAGGGACTCTTGCACTATAAATACTGATCTCAGTGTATGCAGAAGGGGGAGGACAATTAGGGAGAGAAACCTTAAAAGAAGAGACCTCAAGAGGAGGCCATTACCAGAAACCCTAAAAAAAAGGAACAAAAAAAAGGGGGCAGCGAACCCTAAACTAGCCCCCTCCCCCTCAACCCTCTTTTTTTTTTTGCCCAGTCTCCCTCGACTTCGCCTCTAGCAGCCGCACGCCTAGGTAAGTTTCCTTCCTTCCTTGCTAACATAATTAACTGGTTACTGTTGCATGCATGCGTGAACCTTTCACGCATGGCTGAGCTAGATCCAGTCCAAAAAGAAAAAAAGAGTGGGTCGAGTCTGGGCTTTAGACCTAGTCGACCCAAATTGTGTTTGCTAAGGGTGTGGTTGGCAAAAGACACCCTTATGCCTTTGCCATAATTTTTATGCCCGTTCTAATTTGATATTTGACCAAACGAACCCCTTTTCGATAACAAAAAATTCCAAAAATATTTGGGGCCTTCGTTGATTTATTTGTGGGCCCCTCGCATTTTGTTTTATTTTTTTCTTTGTGTTTGTATTTTTTGTAGATGTGCTCAATTTGTGAACTATTACTGTTAAATGCAAATATGTCGTGCAATGTTTTTTTTTTTTTTACTTCCATCTAAAAAGGGTAAATAATAATAAAGGATTAACAAGAAAAAATGACATAGAAAATTTCTTCTTCAAATTCATTTTTTGCGAAAATATTCACTGACGCCAGAGTCAGGAGTATCATATTTTTTTGGATTTGTGCAATATTTACCAACGCCAAAGTTGAAAATATTCGTAGGAATTGTTCACTGACGCCAGAGTCAGGAACATGAAAGGAAGAATAAAAAAGGGAAAAAGAAGAACAAATTCTTAGCAATTTTAGACAAAACCAGCAATGCAGCCTGCCTTAGGTAGGATGCTTAAGGGGTGATAACACCTTTCCTTTTGCGTAACCAGTCCCGTACCATAGAATCTCTGTTGACCAGTTAGGGTTCCTAGTGACCATAATACTAGGTGGCGACTCCTTGAACAAGACTTTTTCCCTTAAAAGAACAAGATGCCAGATATCTGTTCCTTTTCCAATCGAGAGATTATTTTTAATTGGTCGTCGCGATGTCCGGGTGTGACAGAATAACGACTCCACTGGGGACTTTAGGACTAAGCTTTACTATTTTCCTTTTTTATTGCTAAACTATATTTGTTGTACTGTTTTTTTTCTCCTTGTTGTGGCTATGTTGAGTTTATCAAGTTTTATTTATTTATTTATTTTTGCTCTTTTTACTGTTTTAGCATGCATTGTTTTTCATGTTTATCATGCATATATATTGGATATGGATCTAAGGTCTTCACGCATCACTTATCTCATTTTTAAAATACGTGTGGTATCAACTTTAAGATAAGTGGAAGAGTAACGGCACCCCAATGGCTTTAACCTGGGTAAGGCTCACGAAACTATCCAACTCTCACATGATTGTTTGCTCGACAGTGGTCGATATGCCGAACTGATATTACTCAGGGCCTCTATCTTCACACTGCTTGTAAACCTCATATCAACCTTTCGAGGACGATAACTGAACATGCGAAAGACCTTTGAGACTAGATATCAAAATTACCCTGATGCATTTAAATGACTAGAACCTATCATTTAGGTTGATCCCTGTGTAATTTCACTAAGATTAGCTTAAAAGTGTAAGCATTCTTCTTAAAGGGCTTTCGGGTGACATAATGGTCGCTATTCCTAAGATAACAATTGTTGAGTATAGACTCAAGTCTGAATCCTTACAAATGACCGAGGGAGACTGCCCTAGACTGGATGTCAGTGAGATACCGCTACTCAAAGACATTAGATGCATAATAAAAGGCACCAAGAATGTGGTTGAAAGCTCAGATGACAAAAGGCTAAATAGATCTCCTCTCGACATTGTAATGAATATCGGTTTGGATCTAACCACACACCCAAAGAAAATCGATCGTTATGTCATAAAAAAAAAAAAAGAATCCATATCCAATATGTTGCGTTTATCTTCATGCATGTTTGAACATACACTTATGAATTGTCATGATACTGCATTCCGGATGAAATACAGGTCCCCCATTAAAACACACCTATGGCACTCGACTGCGAAAAAGACAAATGGAAAACAAATAAAGAGCCTAGTTGGAAGCCCAACACCGAAAAGAGATGGAAAGTCTTAGAGAAGAAGTCACCAGGCTTACTAGCCTACTCGAATAGGCCTTGAGATCTAAACCCGAAGAAGCAAAAATTTACAACTCAACCTGAACCTATGCTCATAAATCCACAGAATCTGGGGGCAAATGAGGTGTCTCAATAGGCTATGTATTCCCAATTTGCTCAACCAGCATATCCCATAAGAATGTCATCTACCATTGACCTTACAATAAAAGAATCTCAAAAGAGTAAGATGGTAAAAGAAGATAGCCTGAACAAATGGGCTGTCATGGAACAGAGGCTGAGAGCATTCGAAGGAACTAGCTTACATGACCATATAAAAGCTGTCGAGATGTGTTTGGTACCTAACGTAGTCATTCCTAAGAAATTTAGGGTGCCAGAATTCATTGAATATACAGGAACTCAATGCCCTGTAACTCATCTCAAGGCATACTGCAACAAAATGGCCGAGGTGGTCTATGACGAGAAACTGTTGATTCACTTCTTTCAAGATAGTTTGAGTGACGTTGCCTTTACTTGGTATATGCGGTTGGAAAATACCAAGATAAAAATGTTAAAGGACTTAGTTGATGCCTTCATTAGGCAATATAAGTTCGATATGGATGTGGGCCATGATAGGTTAAACTTGCAAGCTATGGAAAAGAACAATAAGGAGTCCATAAGAGAATACACTCAAAGGTGGCGTGAGACTGCCGCACAAGTTAATCATTCTTTATTGGAAAAGGAGATGATCAATTTATTTGTCAACACTTTCAAAGCCCCGTACTTTGAATACCTGTTTGGAAGCTCTGCACAATATTTTTCTGACCTGGTCGTTATAGCTGAGAGGATCGAATAAGCTATCCATTTAGGAAGGGTTGCTGACTCAACTGAGAAGAAAATGTTTCACTAGGGAAAAGAAAGAAACTGAGGTTCACAATGTGAAAGGTGGTTACAAAAACATGAGAAAGAGCTACCAAAACAAAGACATCTAGAGGTCACTCGTCCTGAAAACAAAGCTACAGTGTCACTGAGCCAAGACTAGTCTATGTATGACCTTAACTGATTATTGGAAAGGTGCCCTTGTCAAGGAATTCAAAGGAGAGGGATGGTTGGAAGATTCCAGAAATTCCAATCGATGATTACTAAGTCTTTAGCCCTTTTTATGTGTCACCTTGCTAGTATAAGGTCTTTGTTTTTGTCCCTAAATTGTGTCTCTTCTTTTGATTTACAATCAAAATATCCTAAAAGGGATTCTCGCTAAACACTCGCAAATACACTTTTAAAGCCTCGTGTGATCTCATAGACTCAATTCATCTCCTTTACCAAAATCAGTTACCCCATTGAAATTTTGAAAATTGAGCTTGCATTTTGATTTCAAAAATAAATTGATGTTTATTTAAAATGATATTTTTGATATTCTACTTGTAGAATGACACATGAATCAAGCAACTCCTTCATTGAGGTGACGAAACTTTGAATGCACGAATAGAAAATGAACTGTCATCCTCACACCATGACCATTGAGACATGTTGTTTTAAATGTATGAATAATGGTATGTAGTGAACTCATTGCTTATAGACTCACGAAATGCAACTTTTTACAAAGACCAAACCATTACATTGGACGAGGCCAAAGTTTATTGATTTTAACTACTTGCGTTTGAAATGAGGAAAGGCTATCTTTGTTATTCCTTTCACATTTTAAAAAGTATATCCCTTGCGATCCCTCTTTGAGCCTGAATAATTTTTCTTTCATGAAAAATCTCGACTAGGATCACACCCCATACTGGGGGCAAATGAGTATTTTAATCAAAACAAACCGTGAGAAAGCTGAAAAGGCAAGAGAGCCCAAGAAACTCATTGACCAGGGGGCATGCCCAAATCACAAGAAAGAGTGATAACCAAGATAAAGTGAGTATGCCCTAGAAAAGCAATGAAAAAGAAAAAGGCCGAATCAAAGAAAAGCAAAAAAAAAAGAAAAAAGAAAAGAAAAAAAAGAGGAATGACACAAAGAGTCGAACTGCTGATAGTGATCCTTAGTCTTTGAAACCCTTAAACACTCTTTGAGCCTTATTATCTTTTCTTTCATAACTAAAAACCGCAGCCTACATTACGTGCCTGTAGAAGTCCTTTCTAATCAAGCAAGCAAGCAACCTGGATTAATAAGCAATGCTCTCAAAATGCAAAGAGTACCTTTTTATTAGAGTCATGACATTGAGAACAAGCTATTCATTATTATTCATGCTGATAAAATAAGTGTTTAAAAAGAGACAAGTTTTTCTTAAACAAAACCTCGAGCTTTTTCTCGAGCCCTTCACTTTGGAAACCCATAAGAAACAGAAAGTCACCTCATGACATACTTTCACCGAAGACAATATCGCCAAACACAAGTGCAAATAATCTCTTTTCCAAGAAAAAAATGAAAAACAAAAACAAGGAGTTGCTAGAATTCAAGAGCAAATTGTTTCAAACTTACATCAAAACAATTTTTATTTTCAAAATGCAAGATCAAGATTTCAAGATTCATTCTGAACAAATATTCCTTCACCAAACTAAAAAGGAGAGAAATGAGAAAATGGTCACTTAAAACCATTATTTGTCTAAGTCGTTGACAAAACACACTTAGAGGCAATGACCAATACAAGGGGGTAACATTATGTTTAGAAGGAAAATCGATCCCTTCTAGAAAAAAAGAGAGAGAAAAAAAGAGGAACATTTCCTACAACAAGACAAGAGGGCATTGTGGTTTATAAAAGGCAGCTTGATCCTTTCAGCATGTGACACCGAATATTTTTAGCAGTGAGACGGGGAGTAATGAATGATCCTCTCAAATTATTTGACGAGACAAAAAAATCTCTAGCAAGCAAGTGGGTCACGATGGGCACTATGAAGGCTGAGTTGTGTAAACAAATCTAGAAAAAGACTTACATGGGCCAACTCGAGTAGGCTCTAGCTAAACAATGAAGATGACCCAAACAAGACAGTCCTCATCCATCAAGCAAACAAGAAGATTAAGAAGAAATTGGGAACTATATTTCAAATCAGGTAAAGATACATGCATATCATCTAAACTTTAAGACATTGGACATCGAGTTTGCAAACTTCACAAGAAAAATCTCTGACGAGATCCATCAAATGGAAGGCCACCTTGAAATGGCCAAGTTTGAAATCGCTTTTGGAAATTTTTCACCTTTGAGAAATTCTAACATGGGCAGACCGCCTATGAGAATTAGGCTGCAAAAAAAAAAAATCTTTGTATTTTTCCACCACCTTTCTCGACCATCCGAGGTAGTGTGTTTCCTAACCCTACCTCTTTTCGAGCGCACCTTTGAGCGCTCGCTTCTTTTCGAGCGCGCCTTTGAGCCCTCGCCTTCTTTTCGAGTGCGCCTTTGAGCCCTTGTCCCTTTTCGAGCGCGCCTTTGAGCCCTCGCTTCTTTTCGAGCGCGCCTATGAGCCCTCGCTTCCTCTCTAAGCGCGCCTTTGAGCCCTCGCTTCCTTTCGAGCGCGCCTTTGAGCCCTTGCCCCTTTTCGAGCGCGCCTTTTTTCGAGCACGCCTTTGAGCCCTCGCTTCCTTTCGAGCGCGCCTTTGAGCCCTCACTTCTTTTTTTAGTACGCCTTCGAGCTCTCGACCATCCTTTTGAGTGCGCCTTCGAGCCCTCATTTTCCTTTCTCTTTTTACTTGGGTAGGTCACCCATTACAATGAGACCCTTCTAAAAAACAAAAAAATACAAAAAAACAAACAAAAAAATAAAAAAAACACAAAAAGGGGGAAGGGTTTTCACAATTATTCTTCTTTACAAAACTTACTATACAAAGTCAAAAGAAAATAAATTTTCTAATGCATTTGCACCGTAAGCATTGTAAAGAGGGGGGCAACTGTTGTAACACAATTTTGGCCCATTGGCTTTTAATTTATTTTTTATAGGGTTTAAAATGTAAACTTAAAAGATCAGAGATTTATTTCGATGAAAAGTGTGAATTGTCAACTTGCATGAAAATTAAGGACTATAATGTGATTTTGTCATTCTATCTTTATCTTCAAGATAATCCGTATCTTCAAGATAATCTTTGTCTTCAAGATAATGATAGTTATCCGCTTTCAAATTTGATTCTTAATCAAATTCAAACTTCAAAGAAGAGAATGAGTTTGATTGAAACTTGGTTTCTCACAAGCGAAGGGACTCTTGCACTATAAATATTGATATCAGTGTATGCAGAAGGGGGAGGACAATTAGGGAGAGAAACCTTAAAAGAAGAGACCCCAAGAGGAGGCCATTACCAGAAACCCTAAAAGAGAGAAACAAAAAAAAGAAGGGGGCGGCGAACCCTATACTAGCCGCCACCCCCTTCAACCTTTTTTTTTTTGCCTAGTCTCCCTCGACTTCGCCTCCAGCAGCTGCACGCCTAGGTAAGTTTCCTTCCTTCCTTGCTAAAATAATTAACTGGTTACTGTTGCATGCATGCGTGAACCTTTCACGCATGGCTGGGCTAGATCTAGTCCAAAACAAAAAAAGAGTGGGTCGGGTCTAGGCTTTAGGTCTAGCCGACCCAAATTGTGTTTGCTAAGGGTGTGTTTGGCTAAGGGTATGCTTGGCAAAAGACACCCTTATGCATTTGCCATAATTTTTATGCCCATTCTAATTTGATATTTGACCAAACAAACCCCTTTTCGATAACAAAAATTCCAAAAATATTTGGAGCTTTCGTTGATTTATTTATGGGCCTCTAGCACTTTGTTTTTTTTTTTTCTTTGTGTTTGTATTTTTTGTAGATGTGCTCAATCTGTGGACTATTACTGTTAATGAAAATATGTCGTGCAATGTTTTTTTTTTACTTCCATCTAAAAAGGGTAAATAATAATAAAGGATAAACAAGAAAAAATGACAGAAAATTTCTTCTTCAAATTCAATTTTTGCGAAAAAATTCACTGACGCTAGAGTCAGGAGTATCGTATTTTTTGGATTTGTGCGATATTTACCAACGCCAAAGTTGGAAATATTCGTAGGAATTGTTCACTGACGCCAGAGTCAAGACCATGAAAGGAAGAATAAAAAAGGGAAAAAGGAGAACAAATTCTTAGCAATTTTAGACAAAACCAGCAATACAGCCTGTCTTAGGTAGGACGTTTAAGGGGTGATAGCATCTTCTCTTTTGCATAACCAGTCCCGTACCATAGAATCTCTGTTGACCAGTTAGGGTTCCTAGTGATCATAATACTAGGTGACGACTCCTTGAGCAAGACTTTTTCCCCTAAAAGAACAGGATGCCAGATATCTGTTTCTTTTCCAATCAAGAGATTATTTTTAATTGGTCGCTGCGATGTCCGGGTGTGACACTGTACATGGACATGCAATTGATCCATTCTTAAAGTGGTCTTTCGGAAGCATCACACATTTGACTTTTCAGTTATTGGAAATTTCTTGTGAACTTTACGGACATGATGATTCGCATCAGCCATAAAACGCGTCATCAAAACGACCAAGCGCGTCTCTATGAAGAAGTTTCTATTCCAGTCTTATTTACAGAAATCAAAGAAATGCTCCGCAAACTCCTTAATGAATTGGAAGGTTTTATACACCAATTGTTCCATATGTTCTGAAATAATGTAAGGACGCTAGAGTCCAGCATATTAAACAACAACACGGCCAAGCAGAGATTTATCCAATGATTCCTGTAGAAGACTTTGCAGGCCTCCTAGTTGACCAAGAAGATAGTTATCCAATGACTCCTTGGATTTCCGCGTAGATGGGATAGATTTCTCAATGAATTGAAGAACATAAATTGCAAAAGGTTTGACACTTTGACAGGACTTCAAATGGGTGCTTGCCACTATTCTCAACAACAATGATTCCTCAGCCAACAAAGTAATTAGACCATCAAAAAGTTGCTCTTGTTTTGACATGCACTGAAAGAAGGCATGCTGATTTTGTACAGTAGAGTGATCACTGCTAGTTCTGTCATCAATGTCAGTGCACTTGTTGTATGGGTTTTCAAAAGCATATGTACATTCCAGCAAGCACTTCAATTTCTTAGAAAAACCATAGGCAGTTGCACGTTGTGATTGTTGTCTAACACTGATATGGTCATCAATGTCAGTGCACTTGTTGAAAGATGCTCATTGGAGGCTAAGCATACTGACACAATATTTAATGTGGTTCGGCAAACCGCCTATATCCATGGGAGAAGTCGATATTATTAGAGATAGAGAAAGGAAACAACATAGATACATGGAGGAGGAGGATCACATCCACTCTACTCTACTCCTATTGCTCTCACACACACTGTTGCACAAGGCAGCAAGGCTGCTGCCCTTGGCAGCCACTCCTCTTTTTCTCTCACGTGTTTCTCTCACACTTTCTAACTCTCTCTCATTTTGCTCTCTAACTTACGCCTCTATTTATAGGCATGAATGGTGAGACAACTTGGCCATAAATTATGGCACTAATGGTGGCAGCACATGGGTTGCACCATTTTGTCAATGGTTGGTGCAACTTATTTGATAATATCCACCTACCATTGTTGCCTTTTAACAATGGCATCTCTCCTTTTTAGAGTAGGCTGCAAATGCTTCTTTCATGATTGCTGCACATTAATGGCAACAATCCTAACAATCACCCTCTTTGCCATTCATGTGGGCAATTGTCATCTTGCTTTTTCAGCACAAGCTTGCATCCTGCAGCTCTTCCAAGCTTACCATTCTGAGAGCATCTGTGGCCAAGTTTACAGGTAGTTGCCAAACCTTTCAATCACCAGAGTCACCCAAGCACCCCTTTGCTCACTCTAAAGGATCATTTCAATTAGATGATCTGTCACATCTCATCTGAAAAGTGTTAACGCTTGTCTCTAGGACAACATTCCCCTTCAAGCGTATCAACCATGCTAGGTCCGAAATAATTTATCAAGCCTCACACCAAGGCTTACAACACCCCCTCAAACGGATATTCCCAAATGTGACAGTCATTAAGTATTTCAATGTGATCACGAGCTCACTACTCTTCCAAGAGTCTACTCATCCTGGATTTGCGTCTGCCCTCTATTCCACCTTAGAAACCACGCCTTACTTCTCCATGAGTCTCTTGCTCTTAGTCCCAAGAGTCTAGGTAGCTCTCCACTTTTAACCATGGGGGCAACCCATTAAAGGTTGATCCATATCTATCTTCATGCTCTGAGTATTACAATGCCATTACCAAGCTCACCACCTTGACAAGAGTCAACTTGTTCTTGGAACCTGCGCATGCCCTCTGCTCCTACATAGCAGTCACGTCTTAATGCTCCACAAGTCATCCACTTATTGTCCAAGGCAAATATGTTCTAGCTCATTGATCTTTAGCATGGGGGCAATATCCATGAAAGTCAATCCTGCATTTGTCTCCATACTCATTATAGCCACTTTATTGACTATACACCTGTCCACTCATATCTAGCCATCATATTGGCTCTAGGGCGTTCTGAAATTGGGCTCCTATCATGGTCTTCACACCTGCTCTTGAGGTATCTTCGCCCGTCATGGGGCGGTCTTTACTTGGGCTTATTTCATGGCCCTCACACCTTCTGTCTGAGGTGTCTCCGACCGTTGTCATGGGACAGTTTAAACCTGGGCTCATATTGTGGCCCTTACACCTTCTCTAAGAGGTGTCTCCACTCGTCATGGAGTGGTCTTATCCTCCTTCATCGGGGATGACTCTAGTGGCTCTAAGATTCTCTACCACCATGTGGGCTTGGGAGAGATCACTGCCACTGATCACATAGAAAGAGAGAGTTACGGTACACTCATCGCAATCTTCCATCTCATTTTTTATGTTTGGAGCTTCTATGCCTTTCTGCTTGATAGCTCCACCCACACCAACTCTCTTTTGGTGTCTTAGACTTTATCACATGCATTTGCACCCCCTCAATTAGGTGCCTCTACAACAGCTCATCTTTCCATCCTTGCATGCATTGGAAAGGTCCTCGCATGTTGTCTTCCTCAAGAGCACACGAGACTTCCTGTTGTACAACTTTTCACACAGTCTCTGCTCAAAGCTTCATCTGGGAACTCTTCTTCTCGTTGCACCTATTGTCTCATTACAGTACCTTGTTGGATCCTACAGGTACTTCTGCACAATCTCCGTGTGCCCTCGTGCAATTTCTGTTCTCTAGATTTCTCGCTAATCTTTGCTTTTATGTTTGACAGCAGTTCATCCTATCACAACATCTATCCAAGTCAAAATAGGGTGCCAATCTTTATCCCCTTGCTGTATTTCTCTTCCATTATCAAGGTCTTCATCAATTCTAACCTCGAGAAATTATAGTCACCGAATCTAACTTCTTTGGAGAAATCACCACTCCATCAAATCCTTGAACATACGGAACCCAACTGTTCCTTTGTGCCGTCATCCTACTAGTCTTCAACAGTTTCATTACAAACTGTTACTTATATGAAAATAGTACTATATGGATAATCCTTCAACTAAGCAAGTTCCTAGGAAAGATTGGAGGGGTCACACTGGTCCCGCTTAAAACCCAATATCCTAGACAGAACTTCTTAGGCCATATCTATCCATCGTATTGTCTTTCCGTATACATAACCTTTTGCTAGCTTTGTTATGGCTTTCCCTTACAAGTGATCTGGAATATCCTGGTTTTATATCTGATTTCTCAACATCTTGCGAGACTACCAGTGCTTAGATTCGTCAAAATTGGTCTTCATCAATTTCCACTCTCCACCTCAAATTGTCCAAATGATCGGGTGTCCTAATTTTGCCATCCTTCAAGGCAATTAAAATTTCCCCACTTAGCAGTTCAACACATATAATTGGGTAAACATGTGCACCTTCTTCTTCTTCATCTCCAATGACCACCATGATGACCTTCAGATGCCTCCTGATCGGGCAATCTCTCTTAATAATTCACCACCACCACTTTCAATTTCAATCTTAATGATCGAATCGTACCATTGCATCCGGAACGATCAAATTAGCTGGAAACAAGTCTGAAATCGTCCAAATCGCATTTCAAATGGCTAAGATTTGATCAAAACAATTCGGACCTGATGGGCGGCCTAGATTCAATCTCAGATCCGGTTGCACATAGGACCAGCCACACTGAATCCTATCCCTCGGCTAGCGGTTCAGCTCCAACTCGGCTCGGCTTAACTTAGCTCGGCTTGTGGCTCATGACATGGCAAGTGGGTCCCACTGTGCTGGCGTGTTAGCTGACTGGTCGCTGACATGACATGCCAACTGTGCATGCTAATGCCATGATTACGTCACCTTTATCTAGGTCAGTCACGTGGGTCAGGTCATCTGGTATTCGGGTCAGGTCAGCCTATTCGGGCGAAGAAGACGCGTGGGACGTGTCTGCGCGCGTGGGCAAACGCCTCGCCGACGAGTGATGGCCCGTGCAGCCATTTCCGACGTCTAATTTTTACGTCGTTTTCACCAGTGTGCTTGTCTCTTCCTCCTCTACAAAGTGGTATGGTCAAAACACCATTTTGAGAACTTTCATTTTTGAGAAAAAATCAAACACCACTTTAAACCAGATGCTCTAATACCAATTGTTGGGAATTCTGACCGGTGATGTTCTGATAGTTGCTCATTGGAGGCAAAGCACACCGACACAATATTTAACGTGGTTCGGCAAACCGCCTACATCCACGGGAGAAGTCGACATTATTAGAGATAGAAAAAGGGAACAACATAGATACATGGAGGAGGAGGATCACATCCACTCTACTCTACTCCCATTGCTCTCACACACATTGCTGCACAAGGCAGCAGGGCTGCTGCCCTTGGCAGCCACTCCTCCTTTTCTCTCACGTGTTTCTCTCACACTCTCTAACTCTCTCTCATTTTGCTCTCTAACTTATGCCTCTATTTATAGGCATGAATGGTGAGACAACTTGGCCATAAATTATGGAACTAATGGTGGCAGCACATGGGTTGCACCATTTTATCAATGGTTGGTGCAACTTGTTTGATAATACCCACCTACCATTGTAGCCTTTTGACAATGACATCCCTCCTTTTTAGAGTAGGCTGCAAATGCTTCTTTCATGATTGCTGCACATTAATGGCAACAATCCTAACATATTCTTGGCAAGAACTGAATGTAGTATCTGAAAACATTATACAGAATCTGTAGATTTTCTTTTCTATCATGGAATTCAATAATTTTGCACTTCTAGCATATTGTTACCTATGCTTTGTTTTTATCATCGTACGAACAATAATATAGGTTTGGAAAGTTTTAATGGATGATGTGATTATACTTAGAATAATTTCTAAGTTGTTTATGTAACTTTGTGGATAAAGGATCAAGTCAGAACGTAGTTTTAAGTTTTTTTTTTTTGCATGATTGTACTCGTAACAAGTTCCAAGTCATAATATAGTTCATTTTTTTGTGTCGTTTTAAGTTTTTTTGTTGCACGGGTCAGGAGTCATTACTAAAAAAATAACAAATACAAATAGAAACACCGATAAAAAATTTTCCATCGGTATATTGCGATAACGTTTACCGACAAAATTTTCCACCCCTGTATCTATTAGTAAACACCGACAGAAAAATTCTCTTAGTATATACTGAGAGAATTGCAGTGGAAAAATAAGAAATGAATAAAAAAAAGCCAAATAGTATAATGACGTGTAACTTTTACAGATGACATTATTGATAGAATTAACCTGACGATAAAGTACATCTATAAAGATAGACAACTAAATAAATGCCAATAAAATATATGTGGAAAGAATATAAACATGAATGAAACATAAGTTTAATTTGCTAAAGCTATCAAGAGGATACTCTCCATGCTTGCTTGTGAATTGTTGAGCTTGGAAAGCTTCTCCACTAAAAAATGAGCATTAAAAGTGTTAGATTCCTGAATATCATATATGTAGTGAAACTATGAAACAAAATTATTCAGGAGTTTCTACGATCTCATTTGATAGATTTAGAGTTGTTTAGAGATTTATTACCTGAAGATCTGATCTTTTTCGGCTTTGAATAATTCTTTAAAGGCCGAGTTGTCGCAAACCACAAGTCGTCCAATTGTCCAGCCTCCAATGGTAATTCACACGAACTATCAGTGATAAATCTTCTAAATCCCTAATTAGAAGGAGAGAGATTGTTATATCTAGAGTGCTAGCTCTAATTTTGTGTTTTTGTAGTTTTTATGTCTACAAGACAACAACTAAAAATAAAAGGCATAGCTTATTATTTATAGGAAAATTTGAAAAATCCTATAATTAGCAAAATATCAATTTGCTTCATGAATAATATCCATATATTAATTCAGGATAATTTTATAAATTAACTTAATCAAGTGCTTACTTGATTTTTTTAGGTCTAGAACTAATATGTAGGTGCTTCTCATAAAACATGTATACTGAATTGACTTGTATGAAAATTTTATATGAAGAGATCATCTATATCTATGGAAAGACTCATGTAATGGTTATGTAAGTGATCCTTAGACTTGAGGTCACCAAGTTATCTTATATAGAGAATGTTTCTCTTTTTGTTACATGTTATCTTAATCGAGGTAATTGTCGCATGTGAGCAGCATTGTGGCGATCCCTGGTTGAGATCTTTGTGGTGATGGGGAAAGAACAAGGAATTTTTGTTTCTTATTAGTAAAAAAGGGATAAAGTTGCCACCTGATATTTTGGTTATTAGGAACCCTAATTGGTATCAGAGATTGGATAAGAGGGCTGATTTTGTATAGGAAAGACGTATCACTTATAGTACATCTTACCTAAGGTAATCTACATTGTTTGTTTGTTTGATATAAAATAAGGTATTATTGTGTTTTTTAATTGTTGGTCTATCCAAGGTTTAAGAAAAATCCTTCTCAATAAGATGATTTTTATCTTATCAGGTTAAAACCTAACTATTATAAAGTCAAAACAAGAAAATAAAAGAAAATGTATTTTTATTCACTACACCATTAAACAGCTTTACCGACGGACTACTTCCGTCGGTGAAAGGAATGAAATCCATTGGTGAAATAATTACCGACGGAACACGTCTGTCGGTATACCAGTCGTCGGTAACTCAAATTTCCGTCGCTAAGTCTGTCGCAAATAAAAAAAAAACCCACCGACGGTCTTACAGACGGATACGCGCGCGCCAAAAAAAAAGTTTCCCGCGGGAACATTACCGACTGAATAAATCCGTTTGCAATTTCAACGGTAATTACTGACGGCATATCTGTCGGTAATTATGGCATGGCTGATAATTGTTTGGCAACTCTCTGTGAAATACCGACGGATATTATCCGTCGGTATATCCGTCTGTATTTAATCACCGACAGATAGATTCCGTCGGTAATTATGGCATGGCTGGTAATTGTTTGGCAACTCTTCGTGAAATACTGATGGATATTATCCGTTGGTATATCCGTCGGTATGTATTTAAAATATATAAAAATAATAATTTATTAATAGTAAAAAACCTTAATAAACAAATAAAAATGGATTAAACATTAAAAATATAAAAGTAATGTTAAATAATATTCATTACAAATTTAATGTGTTTAAAAAACAAAATTAAACTAGAATAGCGGCGGAGCTGGAGTAGGAGGAGGAGGCTGGTTGTTCCTGGGACCATACGGCCAAAAAGAAGCTACACAAGTATCGTCACCCATCTTTGATCTCATCTCCATGACTATTTGACGGAGCTCATCATAATTCGTCGAGAGTTGTTGATATTGTTGTTTCAACGCAATGAACTCCTCAGACTGGGTGTTCGATACTGATGGAGAGCTTCCAACAGTTGAGACACTACGAGCCGAACGCAAGTTTTCAGCCGTAGTGTTGGAGAGCCCGTAGACCCGATTTTTATCGAGTCCACCAGACGATCCCGCCTCCATCCACAAATCTGGATCGAAATCTAGATGGGTCGACGGATTGTCCCCGTATCTCTCCCTCAACCGGCTATTATAGGTCTCCTGAAAATTCTGTCGGTAAAAAAATCATCAAATGCAATTCACAATTAAATATTAAAACTAAAAAGGATAGATTTACTTACAAAAAAATGATAAAATCTACAAGAAACGGATATTGTGACCACGTACAAGATATAAGAAACTTGAGTGCTCGTGTTGAGAATAGTGGAGAGTTGGGATGGGTGTTTGGCTACAGTTTGGGAGAGGAGCTGCAGTTTGGGAGGGGAGAGGTGAGATGGGAAAGAAGAAGAAGGAGAAACAGAGGAAGAGAGTGTCGGGCAGAGAAATAATCCGTCGGTGATTCCATCGGTGACAGTGCCACGTCACTGTACGGCTATCTCAGTTTGAATCCCTCGGTAATTCAGTCGGTAAAATCGTCTGACGTCACCATGCCGTTGCATATTTCCAGACAAACTGTATACCCCATCGGCGAACCGTTTCGCCGAAGGATTTAGGCCGTCGGTATATACCGACAGATTTTGAGACGGAATTATTTTCGTCGGTAATTCCGTTGGTTTTCTCCGGTTTTCTGGTAGTGATTCAATAACGGGAATACATTTTACGTATAAATTCATAATTCTGTATATTATAAGAAAACAAAATATTTTTTTGGTGTTTTTGAAAAGTAGACCAAGTTCTCATGACTTTAATAAATTTGCTATTAAATCCAATATGTATGCAAAACAATTTGTTTTTGTGATTTTTGGTATGCATGACTATTATGGTCTCTTTCGGACCAGGGATGCAAGATTTCCATCAAAAAGTTCATCAATGGAAGTCTCTAAATCTTCAGCCTGATATTTTATGTACCTTTTCGATTGCCTTCCGGAGGTTAAATATTGTGAAAACCTCCCCAAAAAGGACCAGTAAGCTGGTATCACCACCGCTAATATAGAAACTCTAAGCTCTGATTGAAGTTGATCATCACTCACCACCCATGAGCTTTGCGTCTTGTGGATCTCATCAAATAACATGTTGAAGCTCTTGAACTTCTCTTTCAACACTGGCTTAATTACTTTTCCATTCACTTGCAGTCCCTCGTGGCCTAAACAACTGAGGAGTTTGCTCCACGTCTCTCTTTGATAATTCTTATGATAGTTCCTGAGCTCCGCAGACTTCCTGCGGCACCATGTATCTCCTATCATTTGATGGATCTCTGTGGATCCTTTGATCTTTTTCACTATGTACTGTCCGTTATTCATCATGAAAATACAGCTCAACGCAATATCCTTATAAAGCTTCGACTTGGCCCCCAAACACTACAACATTATACAGTTTCACTGACGGACTAATTCTGTCGGTGAAAGCAATGAAATCCGTCGGTGAAATAATTACCGACGGCATCACCGACGGAACATGTCCGTCGGTATAACAGTTGTCGGTAATTCCCATTTCCGTCGCTAAGTCTGTCGCAAATAAAAAAACACACACCGACGGAATACCGACGGTCTTTCAGACGAATACGCGCGCGCCAAAAAAAGGTTTCCCGCGGGAACATTACCGACAGAATAAATCCGTCTGAAATTTCATCGGTATGTACCGACAGAATCACCGACGGACTTGCCGTCGGTAATGATGGCATGGCTGTAATTGTTTGGCAACTCTCTGTGTAATACCGACGAATAGTATCCGTCGGTATATCCATCTGAATTTAATCACCGACGGATAATATCCGTCGGTGATGCCGTCGGTAAGGATGGCATGGCTGTAATTGTTTGGCAACTCTCTGTGTAATACCGACGGATAGTATCCGTCGGTATATCCGTCGGTATGTATTTAAAATAAATAAAATAAATAATTTATAATTGTAAAAAACCTTAATAAACAAATAAAAATGGATTAAACATTAAAAATATAAAAGTAATGTTAAATAATATTCATTACAAATTTAATGTGTTTTTAAAAAAAAAATTAAACTAGAATAGTGGCGGAGCTGGAGGAGGAGGAGGAGGCTGGTTGTTCCCGGGACCATACGGCCAAAAAGAAGCTGCACAAGTATCGTCACCCATCTTTGATCTCATCTCCATGACTATTTGACGGAGCTCATCATAATTCATCGAGAGTTGTTGGTATTGTTGTTTCAACGCAATGAACTCCTCAGACTGGGTGTTCGATACTGATGGAGATCTTCCAACAATTGAGACACTACGAGCCGAGCGCAAGTTTTCAGCCGTAGTGTTGGAGAGCCCGTAGACCTGATTTTTATCGGGTTCACCAGACGATCCCGCCTCCATCCACAAATCTGGATCGAAATCTTGATGGGTCGACGGATTGTCTCCATATCTCTCCCTCAACCGGCTATTATAGGTCTCCTGAAAATTCCGTCGGTAAAAAATCATCAAATGCAATTCAAGATGCAATTCAAGAAATTAATAACTTACAAAATAAAGAATGAACGAACATACCACGAAGTGCTGAGCACGGTTGTCCACGAACTGCTGCACCTTTTTGGCGGTCTTGACTCCGCACATGCGTCTCTACAAAGAGCTCCATTGGACTCGGTTCACGTCCAAGAGACGCAGCCTGTAAGGAAAAAATAGGTTGAAAGTTAAATATATTATAAGAAACGACAAATTATTTAACGATATATTTCATTAAAATTAATCTTAACCATCCGTTGTGCATGTGCGCTGAATGGGACGGATCCGCCAGTGTATGTTACGTGGTCACGAACCATGAATTTGCCGGTTTCCGGTTGTCGGCGTCGGACTGTGAGCACCGTGAGAACCGCTCTGAGGTCACGTGCTCAATATTGCCGTCCATATTTCCCCCGAGATGAATGGCGGTTTGAATTCCTGCCAAACCGCCACCTCATTCCATCCTTCAAGACTGTTATCCCTCGCTTGTCTTTTTGATTTTTTTTGGGTGTCATACCAAAAATCACGCAACCTACTTCCATAGTAACAAATTAGAATTTAAAATATAAAATTATAAAACAAAAATAATATTATTTTCGATGTTACCTAGTTGCCGCGTGATTCTCCCATACCCTCCTCACAACATTGTTGTCCGCCCTATCCCACTCAAATTTGTGCTGTGTATATAAATAATTCATATAAAATAAGAATAGTACAAGATATAAAATTATAAAAATCATTTATTAAAAATAAGCTGGAAATTAAAAATTAACACCGACCTGAAATCGCTTAAACCATGCATCGATATTAGGTTTTCACTCAGGATGTCTGGAAACCTGGCTCCATTGAAACAATGGAATCTCCATCGACGATTTAAACGCCAATGTTATAGTCCTTGCAGCCTCAATGTTTGTGAACCTGATATTAAATAAAAGTAGTAATATTAATTAGTTGTTCATAAATTATGTTATAAGTATATAAAAAAAACACTAAAACCTAAACAAACTTACATTAAGAGGTCATCCTTCCATTGTGCCTGGTACTTGCGGGTGAATTGACCCCGCTGTGAAGGCACACCGCTTCTGCGCTGTGAAACCGCGCTAGAAGAGGCAGCATCACAAGTTGGCGTTGATTCCTCGCCATGATCAGCACCTAAGGATACGTCCTCCTCGCTGCTAGAAAAACTAGCTGCAACCGTCTTTTGACGACGTGCTGTAGATTTCATTCTACGCATCTACACAAATTTATACGAATAATTACATAATTAACTTCGATTATTTTTTAAAAAAATCAACAGAGTCTCCCCTATACTGAGGGGTCCCAAGTTATCGACAAAATCATATTACACTTCTAATTTTATTTCACATCCCGATCCAATCATCCTAGATCTCAACCCAACTCATCATCATCAACACAACATTTTATTCAATAACATCATATAATGATATTCAAGTAAAAGAATCAATTTCAACTATTAACATTCATTGTTAAATTGGTACTTAGAGTTACAAACATTAGATTAAAGTCATACATTCAAATTTACAGATTAATATTACATTTCAAGTTTTAGGAGACAAGACTCTTAATTTATAAATAATTACATGGTCATAAGCAAAAGATAACTAAATCAATATCATTCCTAACACGATTGACCCTAATGGACCTCAAAATAGAAATTAACGTGTACACATAAATATAAAAATGTAATAACAAGCAATAACAATGACATGGAAATAATAATATCCTAAATTAAGATAAACTAATTAAATGTAATTCTATATATATAAATTAACATTTTTAACATAAATACAACAATAACAATTATAGTAATACAAACAATAATATCCTAAATTAAGATAAACTAATTAAATGTAATTCTATATATATAAATTAACATTTTTAACATAAATTCAACAATAACAATTAAAGCAATACAAACAATAATATCCTAAATTAAGATAAACTAATTAAATGTAATTCTATATATATAAATTTAACATTTTTAAAATAATTCAACAATAACAATTATATATATAAATTAACATTTTTAACATAAATTCAACAACAAAAATTATAGCAATACAAACAATAATATCCTAAATTAATAAATAAAATTAAAAAACTAAAAAACACCACACAAAACAACATAAACACAAAACAAACAATACACAAAACTAAAAAACACTATATCAATTCAAAATACATTTGGGAATAAAAAATGCTTATCTTAATAATGTGTTGAATTTAAGATTTTATCTACAAACAATACACAAAACAAAGAACACCAAAAAAAAAATCATAATTAAAATAAAAAAAATACAAAGATAAAGAAAAAAGAATACATACCTTGGTAAAATCACAACCACCAAAACAATAAAATCTCTTCAATTTGCCAAATAGAAATGGAGAGGAGAAGAGAAATGAAGAAGAAGAGAAACGGAGCCGAGAGAAAAAAATGAACCAAATGGGGGAAAGGGGGGATTTATATAGCAATTTTTCCGACGGAATTACCGACGGACATTAATTGTTGTCGGTGGCATTAAATTCTGTCGGTAATTCCGTCGGCAATTAATTGAAATGCACACCAAAAAAGTTTGAAAATCCCGCCGAACTTTTCGATCCGTCGGCAAATCCGTCGGTATTTGTGCAGACGGACACGTGTCAGACATGCGTGCACTTGGTATGTGCATAGGCCGTCGGTGATTCCGTCGGTATTGGACGTCGGAAAATCCGTCGGTGAATGTGGCAAATCCCGTAATTTTTTGCAACTCTCTGTGAAATACCGACGGTTATATTCCGTCGGTAAATCCGTCGGTGAAAAGGTAAATTTTTCTTATTTTTTTATGTAACCCTGTCAAAAAATCTTGAATTGCAATCTTACACACACACAACACAATAACAAGGCTGACCTTAAAGAAGAATAAATATTTCATGTTTCAAATTATTACATTATAAAATAAGGCTTTATAACATGTTTAGTTAGTCGGAATTTTCATCTTCGTCCTCTATTGAATTGTTATCATCAGCTTCATCGCACTCTTCAATTTCGTTATCGTCTTCTTCAACAACATTCTTTTTTCCACTAGTAGAGCTCAGAACAACATTCAACTCCTCTGCGTCAACATCAACAAGACTATCGTTGAAAACATGAAAATTCAAATTTTCTTCTAAGTCAATCGACGGAGCAACTCGGTATGGTTCAACCAACTCACTAGCTTGAAAGACTTCATCTATCACACTTGTGTCTTCGTTCTCATCCTGAACAACCTCGACACGACCCTTGGGTTTTGTTTTTAAAACGGATAACCAATCAACTCTTGATCGGTCCTTTCTAAAGGAAGGGGTGTATGTGTAATAAACTAGTTGGCATTGCTTTGCGAAAACAAAGACGTCGTTTACGTTGCGGTGTCTAGCTTTTGAGTTGATTTCAACGAGACCATAGTGAGGATCTACTCTGATTCCTCTGTCAGTTGTGTTATACCAATAGCATTTGAATAAAAACACTCTATTTTGCTCGCTATGATATTGCAATTTGAGGACCTCTTCCAATCTACCGTAGTAGTCAACTTCAAACTCACTAGAAGTTGATCCCTTAATACAAACACCGCTATTGTATGTCTTTCTTCTATGCCCGTATTCTTCAGTATGAAAGACATATCCATTGACAAAATATCCATTATAGCACTTGACTTTTCTTTTAGGGCCTAGACATAGTAAAGACAGTGAAATAACAGCACTACCTCCCATTTGATAAACCTAGCTTGTAAATTAAATACAACAATAATCACTAAACGGATATTATGTAACATTGACTACAATTAATTACATTGCAAGAGATAATGAGTTTGTGATAGGACTTACATGTGTTCTGAACCATGTGGCAAATTGTTCATCTTGTAATTGAAAAGATCTGGGATTCGGTCAACTATGAGTTATTGGACAGTAAGTATCGTCGATGTTGCTTGCAAGGTTGTTCCAAATTATTTGAGTGTATGGTAACAAAACATAAATAGTACACTCTTTACAAAGTTTAAGTCGAACATCTACTTACTTAATAAAAGGTCTCAGCTCATCACAGTTAAATAGGACATAATTGTGTGCTTGTTTGAACTCTATTTCAGACAAATATCTTCCCCTCACGACATTTTTAGGTGTGGGTCGTCCAGGATTGAAGAATATTGACAAGTTCCCACTTGAATGCACTTCACCACCATCATCATGCCGTGGAACACGGTTTATCCTCGTTCTCAAATGAGGTTCGAAATAGTATGAGATAAATGTTCAGATCTCCTCAACAATATACGCCTCACATATTGACGCCTTAACATGCGCCTTGTTCTTAACCTTTTTTTTAAGATTGAACAAGTACCTGCATATATATATATATATATATATATATATATATATATATATATATTAATAAAAAATTATCAATTAAAAACATTAAAATAAAAATAAAAACATTTAATTATAAATGTCATAGCAACTGTAATATCTAACCTCTCGAATGGATACATCCATCTGTACTGGACCGGTCCTCCAACTTTTACCTCAAACGGTAAATGTACGGGTAAATGCTCCATTGAGTCAAAAAATAATAGAGGGAATATCATCTCAAGTTTGCATATTGTCTCGACGATATTCTTTTCAAGCCTTTCAATGTGATCAACATTCAACTTGCTGGAGCATATGTCTCTGAAGAAATGACTCATCTCTGTTAGTGCATCCCATATCCCATTTGGCAACAAATCACGAAAAGCTAATGGGATGAGTGTTTGCATAAACACATGGCAGTCATGACTCTTCATTCCATATAATCTGCATTCCTCCGTATTAACCAGCCTTGATATGTTCGAGGCATGTCCATCGGGGAAACGCAGACTCTTAAGCCATTTGTAGACTAGTAGTTGTGCGTTTTTCTCTAGCACGAAGCTTGCTCTTGGTTTTGCGACCCGTGACCCATCACAAACCAACTCCATATTTTACGGTTACAGAACAGCGCTACATCCAATCTAGCCTTGATGTTGTCCTTTGTCTTCCCCTTCACATCCATGACGGTGTTGAAAATGTTCTCAAACACGTTCTTTTCAATGTGCATGACGTCAAGGTTATGGCGAAGAAGATTGGTCTTCCAATAAGGAAGCTCCCAAAAGATACTTCGCTTCACCCAATTATGGGTCAAACCAAAACCAGGAAACTTCTGCTTACCTGATTGGAGACCAAACATAATTTCACCGTACTCTGACACAACATCAAACAATTCTTCACCGGAAAGACGCGGGGGTGCAACATCATTTTCAACTCTGCCAACAAAGAAATCCTTTCTGTTCTTTCTGTACCTGTGATTAAGTGGCAAGAAGCGACGGTGACAGTAAAAAAAAGAAGCTTTACCTCCGTTTGCTAGCGTGAATGCCTTGTTGTTTTCCATGCAGTATGGACATGCAAGTTTCCCATGCGTGCTCCAACCAGAAACCATTCCATAAGCTGGGAAATCATTGATAGTCCACATCAAAGCCGCTCTCATAACAAAATTTTGTTTCCTCGAGATGTCATAAGTCAAAGCTCGAGAGGACCATAACTGCGTCAACTCATTAATCAACGGACGAAGACAAACATCTATATTCCGCCCCGGACTGCTCGGACCTGGTATGACCATAGATAAAAACATGAACTCCGGCCTCATACACATCCCCGGTGGCAAGTTATAAACCGTCAGTATGACCGGCCAACAAGAATAAGGAGCAGCAAATGACCCGAATGGGTTGAATACGTCTGTACACAACCCAAGATGCACGTTCCTTGATTCAGCTGAAAAGTGAGGATGCATACTGTTAAAGTGTTTCCAGGCTTCACCGTCAGAAGGATGAACCATCACTCCATCAACCGCATGGTGTGATTGGTGCCATGTCATGTGCTCAGCAGTCCTTGGTGACATGAATAACCTCTGCAGTCTAGGTGTGATTGGGAAGTATCTAAGTTTTTTATATGCCACGAGAGTCTTCCCTCTACCAGTTCTGGGTTTGTAATAGGAATGCCCGCATGTCATGCACTCGGTCATCTCAGCATTTTCAAGGTAGTATAACATGCAGAAGTTAGGGCATATATCAATTTTCTGTATCCTAAACTGAGGGGTTTCATCATGGACTTGGCAGCATAGAAGTTCTCTTTCAGCCTATTCCCTTCAGGTAAAATGCTTCTCGCCCATTCAATAATCTTGTCATAACCGGCCTCACTCAACCCGTGATCTGACTTAATGGTGAACACCTATGCTACGGCTGATAATTTACTGTGGTTCGTGCAGCCATCCCATAATGGTTCGTCAGAATCTCTCAACAGATTAAAAAACCTTGCTGCATCTGCATTAGGTTCTTCTTCTACGATTGGACATTCCCTGACATTACCTTCACTCATTCTCATTGCATCCATAACCATATTCCTGTAAGGATTACTGTTCTCATTTCCAACTTCATGCATGTTGCTAGCACTAGAAGTTGACCCAACCACCTGTTCTTCCATGCTCTCATCAGGAACAAATAGTTCTCCGTGAGCATACCAACACAGGTAATCTTCCATGAACCCTTTGGTTAGAAGATGTATCATTACAACATCTTGATGCAGAGACTTTAAATTTTTACACTTCCTGCATGGACACCTAATACCGCCATCAGTAAAATTCCTCGGAATAGATGTTGCAAAATTAATAAAACCCTGGACACCATTACAATAATCCATGCTCCGCAATCCTTGGGGTGAGTCCCGATACATCCATGAACGATCATCCATGACTTCTATTGAACCTCTATAAAACATAACAAAAATATTGGTTTTCCCCGACATTATCCAACAAACTAAAATAACACTTATGTTAAATATTCATTATCAATTATCAACTATCAACGTTCATACATACAAATTTATACATATATAAATTTACAAAAATCACAACTTCGAAATAGAATTGATAACAATTAAACAAGACTCGTTAAACAAGCTATTAATTATTTATTTCATCACAACAACACATTTAATTCGGTGTAATTCAAACAAAATTTCAACAATTTACAAACAAATATAATTTGACAAAATCTAAAACAAACTATAACAACTACAAAATTATACAAAAAAGTTTCTTTGACAAATAACAATTAAACAAGTACAAACGTTAACAAAATACATATACTAAAACAATAAAATTCACAATTAAATATTAAAACTAAAAAGGATAGATTTACTTACAAAAAAATGATAAAATCTACAAGAAATGGATATTGTGACCACGTACAAGATATAAGAAACTTGAGTGCTCGTGTTGAGAATAGTGGAGAGTTGGGATGGGTGTTTGGTTGCAGTTTGGGAGGGGAGCTGCAGTTTGGGAGGGGAGAGGTGGGATGGGAAAGAAGAAAAAGGAGAAACAGAGGAAGAGAGTGTCGGCAGAACGGTGGGATATAATGGTATTTTTCAACGGAATCACCGACGGAAGTAATCCGTCGGTGATTCCGTCGGTGAAAGTGCCACGTCACTGTACGGCTATCTCAGTTTGAATCCCTCGGTACTTCCGTCGGTAAACTCGCCTGACGTCACCACGCCGTTGCATATTTCCAGACAAACTGTATACCCCGTCGGCGAAACGGTCAGTATATACCGACAGAATATTTTCCATCGGTATATACCGACCGTTTCGCCAACGGGGTTATTCCGTCGGTATACACCGACAGATTTTGAGACGGAATTATTTCCGTCGGTATATATTACCATCGGTAATTCCGTTGGTTTCTCCGGTTTTCTGGTAGTGAAATTTGAGTCTAATAAATCCATAACTCTCATCAATTGATTTGAAAATGGAGACTGATTTTCTTTAGCGATGTCATTGTTGGAGTTTCGAGTCTCGCCTTCGAAACGTGGTCTACTTGTTGAATCAGCTTGTTCGTTCTTTGAATGTTCTCGAAAGACTTGCTCAAGAGTTGCCTTGTATTCACCTCCATACTTCAAATAACTCATCGTGTAGCGAGTCAACGGGTGTACTGCACCACCAGGCACTGGAGTTTTTCCTGTATCAGACTTGATTGAATTCTCCAAATCACAGAATATATAGATGGCAACCTCTCCAATCCGACACCGAGCTGTCGTTGTCTCTGTTTTAAGCTCATTTTCATATTCCTCCGAAAATAAAACCCCCATGGCTGGAAGATTGTCGCGCAAAGTTTCGTACACGTCAAGAAACTTGAATAACTTTTCTGCCGAGCGCTTTGTCATTGCAACTCCTTCAGCAAAATTGAGTGACGCGGGACAACTAACAAAAGAATTAAAGCCGGGAAAAGAAAGAAGCTTTTAGAGAAGAAGATGAAGAAGATGAAGCAAAGAAAGAGAAGAAAGGGGATTGGAGATATGCAACATCTGTAAATTTTCATTAATCATCAAAAGTCCCTTAACATTTAGAAAAGTGAGATATAAATACTAAAACCCTAACTAGAACAAGCGTTTGGGCTTATAGCCCATTAAATAAAATACCCAAAAATAATTAAATCAAACCCAACAAATAAAATCAAATTAATAAGCCTTAACTAAAAGTTCATATAAATTAAACCCATAAACATAAGTTAAAGCCCAACTTCTCAATTGTTTGGGCTATCCTCCATCGCCTATGATCATTCGCGTGCATAAATAATATTTTGGATTCAGTGTCCCCGTCAATTCTCCCGCGGTTGAAAGAACTCGACCCCGTCGAGTATAGGCCAAGGCGACTCCGATAATGCTCTCAAAGATAAAGATTAAGCTGTTGTGATGTCTCTGTGATAATCCAAGTATAGTCTGAATCTGGTCATCGAGCCCATATACTGGGATTTGCTGAAGTTCACCATCCCTGGTAAAAACAACTTGTGCATTCAAAGTAACATTAATATATTCCTTTTGTGCCAAAGATATGGATAATGAGGTAGGGCTATCAAAAGGAGCATCAGGGATAGACTGTATTTTATAAATACTGAGGTCTTTCATGTTAAAAGTAGAACTAATATCAAAGTTTAATGGCAATTTAATGACATAATTATTTGATTTAATCATTTGCAACACTTTGAATAGTCTAGCACCACTTACTTGCAATTTATGATCGGTTTCCAAAAGACACCGTTCAGGTCTAATCTGTATCATGAAATAATCTCCAACATTAAGTGCATCATGATACTTAAGTAAATCAGCTCGAAATTTGTATTGTTCATTACTTGCTTGAATTTGTTTCATGATCTCAATATGCAAATTATGAACCCTACATGGTAACGACTCAGTTGACTTAGACATCCTATCGCGATGAGATATGGGAAGGTATTCTATAGGCTTCTCAGGTTTGTAATTATGAACACTAAATGATTGAGGGTATGGAATAAGACAAACATTGTTTGAAACCTGTGTAGATATGGTATGGACACAATCAAGTAAACTAGGATTATCTTCATCTTCCTCATCACGTGCATGTGGTAAGGGGTCAAAAAGTTCAACATGTTGCTCTAAACTTATGATGTGCTGGACACCAAGCATGTGGGATGAGGAATCAGGTGGTTTAGGATGACTAATATCATAAGACTCTTCTAAAATCATACTCATCTCTATAGGCGATTTCACTGAAGAGTTCCCTAAAACTTCCTCTACCATTAAAGCAGACATATCAGACTCTTTCTTAACCTCATTCTCAAACTCATGTGGACTCATTGTGTTGGGTCCCTCTTCTTGCACATCTTCTTCATCTAGATCACTAAAATCCTCAAGATTAGGCTCATACACTTCAACACTACAATATTCCTCTTTACCTATATCCTTATGTTTTTGGATGACTAAGGGTTTCGAGGTGCAATCTAAAGAGATATGACCAAAACCTAAATAATTAATACACTTAACATTTGAACTCACCTTAGACACTTCATTGACAACTCGTTTGCCCTTATCTTTCTTACAAAGTTGGGCGCTACTATGATTAGGTCTGTGGGGTGGAGCACCTAACAAAGAATCACTACTTTTGAATTGGGACCTAGTAGGGATACTATAAGAGTCTTGACGATTCTTCCACTGATTCTTTGTGACCAACTTGTAGTCTTTAACTAAGGTATAAGCTTGGTCAAGGGTAGATACACCTTGAAATACTTCTTTTCTAAAATCATCATTTAAGCCTCTACAAAATCTACGCAAAGTCATGGCTTCACTCTCTCTTATGGCACATCTAATCACGTAATCATTAAACTGCGTTATATACTCATTGATAGACTTATTCCCTTGTCGTAGATTGTTCCATTGGTCTAAGAGTTTATTCCTATAAGACTGGGGTAGTTACTTCTCCTGAAGTTTTTGTTTCATTTTGATCCAATTAGTTATAGGAGGTTTGCCTCTCATCTCTAAACAATCCTCAACATCTATCCAATAAATTTTGGCTTCATCAATGAGTTTCATCTTAGCAAATCTAACCTTTTTATTATCAGACAATTTATGCCACTCAAAGAATCTATCCATATCACGAATCCACATATCAAAGATCCAAGGGTCATGACGACCATCAAAAGTGGGGGCTTCTATTTTATTAGGACTCCAGACTCGCTCATCAAAGTCATCATGTCTAGAGTAACCTAAATGATAGTCATATTGGTGGCGCTTAGAGTGAACTTGTCCATAATGATTATTCTTGTGATATTTAATGGTCTTTGAGTGCCTTATTTGAAAACTCTCTTGAGGCTCAATTCTTTTAACCATGTTGATCACCTAAGTTTACAGTTCCCTTTAAATGGTTGTTGAGAGTATCACTAAAGATTGAGTCTATAGTAGGTGTAAACTTAAGCTTGGACACTAGATGATCATGACACAAATGCATGCAAAACTCACTTATAAATGAAATTGAGATCACAAATGGTTCTTGCAAGTAAAATCACAATACAAAACTAAAGCTAATCCTTTTTCTTTTTTTTAATGTGAAGATTAATCAAGAACAGATTATGCCAAGAAAATTATAAGCATGTAATGCTAGACCTTTTAAGTGTAAATGATTAATCAAATAATGGTCACAACTTTTACTAGCTTCAGCAAACTCAACAACTAGTTACTAAATACCAATGAAAAAAAAGAGGTTGATAAGTAAAAGTGAACATATAAAATGCAAAATGAGATTTATTTTTTTTTATTTTTTTTGGCACAAAAGTAATATTAATAACACTTTAAATGACAATTGCACTACCAAAAAAGGTAAAAATTCAACAAAATAAAAGAGGAAGAGATTCACTGACTAGATTAAAGGGTGGAAGCTTCCTGTTGCTGACGTGGCAGACTGGATGACTGGTCTGCTGGCGTGGCTTCACTGGCTGACGTGGCTCTGAGTTGCGCATGATGTGGCGCTGATGTGCACCCATGGGGTGGCCTGACTGGTGACGTGGCATGGGTTAATTAATTTGCCCTGCAAGCTTTCTGAAGTCTCCTTGTCTTCTATGATTTCTCGGTTGCTGTTGCTGGCGGCGGGGCGTAACAGTTGAAGATGAAGATCTTTTGCTGCGGGGCGAAGACTATTGCGGCCCCTGGAGGTGGTGGTTGCGGTCTGTAGCTGAAGATGAAGATCTTGCTGCTACAGTGTTGCTCTATTGCCAGTGAACTCGGACGCTACAGGCGGTTAGTTGCGGCTGTTGTCACTGACAGGTCTGTTGTGGAGGCGTTGCGGCTTGTGCTGCTGCTGGAGTGCGGTTGCTGGCGCTGATGGTTAGCAAATCTGGGACCGACGACAGAGAGCTGCGGTGGCTGCGGCGCTGCGGGTTGTTGACGGAGACGATGAACAGTGATTTTGAACAGTGTACAGTGAACAGTAGGTTCTTGTAATCAGAACAATAGGTTTTTGATCAGGGATTTTTTTTTTCAAGATTAAACCGGATCTAGGGTTTAGTATAAACATTATAGACCGTTTAATTGTAAGAACAATTAAAAGCCTTGCTCTGATACCAAATTTGACGCGGGACAACTAACAAAATAATTAAAGCCGGGAAAAGAAAGAAGCTTTTAGAGAAGAAGATGAAGAAGATGAAGCAAAGAAAGAGAAGAAAGGGGATTGGAGATATGCAACATCTGCAAATTTTCATTAATCATCAAAAGTCCCTTAACATTTAGAAAAGTGAGATATAAATACTAAAATCCTAACTAGATAAAATAATTAAAACCCAACAAATAAAATAAATAATATTTCGGTTCAGTGTCCCCATCATTGAGAAGCTGGATCATCACAGTGCGTATAAGATTGCTAAAAGGCTAGAGGAGATCGAGGAATAATCGGAGAAAATGGCCTCGGCGAGCTTTAGCTCTTCCACGAAGTAAATGCTTGCACATTCCTTGACGGCCTTGATCCATATAGGGATCTCTCTCTCCAATGCTTCCCATGGCATCCTTTGCACCTCATCAATGCTGATCTTCTCAAATCCTGTCTCAATGAAACACTCATCAAATGCTTGCCCCCTAATCATCATGTACAGTTGGCAACATTCAGATTCAAATCCTCCTTCAATCATAGCCTTCGCAATTCTATTCAAAATGGAAACAGCATAATCAGAATATCCTAAAACGTTGTCAGTTTCTATTGATTCAGATTCCTGCACTACGCTGTGATCAGCTTCATGTTGTTTCCCTTTTGCATCATTAGTAGGATCTTGATCACTGTGTTTAATATCTCCAAGAATGACCTTGAATTCATTCTCCAAGCATGTCATTGCTTGTTGCTGAATTCCTCCAATGCGGTTGATCAATGCTGCAGGATTTGGATCGGGTCTCAACTTATCAATGGAAGATGTTAGCTTGGAAATTCGATTTATAGCTTCAAGAAAAGATGAATCCTCCTCAGGATTTTGACCCCACTTCCTTTTCCCTTCATTCAAGTCATGATTTGCCACCTTTTCTTCAACAAGATCTAAATTTTTTTCAACAAACACAGGAATCTCTATGGAAACCTTCCCATCTTTCTCTTCTTTTGATTATCCATCAATTGTCTCTATTGCATCTTTTGGAGTGGATGAAAATGTTATAAGAAACTGATCAATATCTAGAGAGACAGTTTCAATGGTATAATTAATTTCTGGAGGAATAGGAGGGCTGTCTTCAATTTTTTTCATCACTTTCTTTCTCCTCTTGATGAACTTCCTCAATCTCATGACTTATGTTGGCTGATTCTTCCACTTTAACCTCTGTTTTAGGTGACTGGGACACCAGCAGATCACAGGTTTCAGTTTCAGGGTGATCATCGTGATTGGCATTGAGATTGGTAATAATATTGGTGCCATTTTCTTTGTTGACAGAACTGTCTGAATTATTAGAGAGCTGTTTCTCAGGTGGATGTTTTTCAGACAGTTCTTTTTTCATTTTTCTGGTACTGTAAATTTTGTTTTTTTGTGTTAGGAACAAATTAAGCAAATGGGAGTTCAAGGTCAGGGGTTTCAAGAAGAAAGAAGGTGAAAGAGAGACAATAGAGACAATCATTGATTTTAGAGTATACGTGACTTCAACGTTTGTTTTTTGGTTTTTCTTTCTTCGTTTTAGGTTTTCCGTTTCCTTTTCCTTTTTTTTTTTTGGTGGGGATTGCATGACTGAAATGGTCTTTGTTATGAGAGGCTAGCAAGAGCTGGAAGGGAATGAAGGGACAGAAATGTTCTGTACGGAATCAGAGAGAAAATTTTGGTTGTATTTCATCCAAATGTTTGGATTGGTTGACCGTTGACTGGCTTAAACAATTAAATAATATGTGAATAAAAATAGTGGGGGGAGTATTTTTGTGGAAATATTGATGAATTAATGATTAAAGGAATAAACCCTAATTTTGACTTTAGAGTTCATATTAGAAATTTGTGGAAACTAGAAAGTAATAAGAAAATTGATCATTAGGCATAAAAAGAAAATAATATTGAATAAGAAGTTGTTTAAAAATGAAAACAAATCTATAGGATGAGAGGGGGATAAGTTCATGCAACTAGAAAAATTTTCTAGGTGTAATCTTTGTTTGAAATTATGTATGATTATGATGATATAATTATCAAGGATGTTATGAATTTAGTTTATGCTTGAAAAAATAGAAGGAAAGATGAGTTTCTTGAATTCCTTGTAAAAGATTTCATTGTCTGCTATTATGTGATTGATGAATGTGTTGATGGTTAATTCAACTTTTGATTGTTGTAATATATATTGTGAGTAAATAATATTGAATATGCTTATGGGAATAATACTAATATACATATAATAATCAATATGAATAATATTATATATGAATTAAATATGAGTAGATTGATTATCCACTTTTTGAATTGTGTGATTTTGGAATATTAATATAATATAGATTGTAGAGTTATATAAGTAAGAATACCAAAGCTAAAAGGGAAATGTTAGTTTATATGCAC
The DNA here is from genome assembly GCA_007827005.2 of Populus simonii. Classification (NCBI taxonomy): domain Eukaryota; kingdom Viridiplantae; phylum Streptophyta; class Magnoliopsida; order Malpighiales; family Salicaceae; genus Populus; species Populus simonii. Next base: position 5,915,799 of record CM017480.2, read on the forward strand.
ATAGTAGTATCTAATCACCCTAGCTAGTTGGGGTGACACTAGCCTGCATGAAAGTTCATTACACAAATTTATATGATGCTCTGTCTAGTAGGGGTTCTTTTTTTAGGATGTATGGCACAAACAATTTTTCTAGGAGATATGTATAATGCACTATAAAAGAGTAACATAACTTGACCTATGTTTATATGTGTTATTGATCTGCTTAATTATACTCTTACCTAATGAATTAATCACATTGTAACCTGGTCTTCTACTTGAATATTTGGTATTATTTATTCACAAGTTATGAAAAACCTATCATTATAGCATTTTAATCTTTTCAAGTATATGATCTATGTTAGTTGATCAAGTACAACTTGTTAGGAGGAGGTTTTTATCTATACGCTAAATTGGTATGCCCAACACTTCTTTTTCACGTGGGCCTCTTTATTTTGATACTCGTTGTATAAATATAATATGTGAGGTTGTGTATAACTTGAGCTCACAATTACAATAGTTTATAGATTATTCTTTTAGGATGACAATTATATGCATATATAATCTATTAATACAAAGGGATGATTTATCTTTATATCAATTTTTTTTTAGTTATGATAGAATTATGTTCAAGTTTAAGGCTTAGCATAAGCGAGGTAATCCTAGGAGTGCCTTGACCTATCTGCCAATAACGTGCTTAAATTTTAGGTTGTGACATCTCCTTTGCTGAAATTAATGTTTCAACTTTCAACTCCATCTGATTCTTATTAGTTACTACTATGTTAACTAATTGCAGGTCTTCCTAATTAGGTTTTATTACTTATTCTAATTGTTCTACTAACCTAATGAATTGCACAACATTACTTTCTTTCCATTCTTCTTTGTCCATAGAAATTAAGTTTTCACCAAAGCTAGACCAATTATTCTTAATGTAAAAGTTGTGTTTTTATTAAGGATCCATTATCAAAATTCCTAAAAGCAAAAAACATTTTTGAGTGAGTGTGAAAATTTGATTTGAGCAAAAATAATACAGGTAAAAGAAAGAACAAGGCACAATTGAATAGTAAATGCATGATCTCATTAGAGAAAACAATTTAAAGGCTCATCACAAGAAAAATCTTTTATTAGTATTTAGAGCCATGACTGTTGGGAGTGCATAGATAATCAAACAAAGACAATTACTTTAGACAAACAATTGGGATTTTATAAGCCTCCTAATTGTTGAGTTCTTCTCCTTAAGCACATCTTCAAACGAGCTCTTCTAGTGTATTCACGATCAGCTAGGGAAATCAGTTCCTGGGCATCATCTTTTCTTGTTGTAAAGCCTCTATCACAATCTCCATTCCTACTTTTTTCTAAGTAATGTATAGAGGAATCAACAAGCATCTAATTCAACTTCATTAATTCCTCTTCTAGTTTTATCTATTATAGAATGTATAACATGTATAGATATGTATAAGAATTAATGTAGGACTATTCCAATGTGATTCCTACAGTTATTATTGTGTATTGTCACATGCATATAAATAGGAAAGGTTGGCTAAGAGATAACTTAAACCATTATATTATTCTCAACTTGGTATCAGAACCCTAAATAAATTAAAACACTTTCTCTCCCCTTTGCAATGGACTTTTCTTCTCAGCCGCCTGCTGCCTCCGCTTTTGCAGCACTGCCGATGCTAGTTTCCTCCTCTACCGTAGCACCAGTCTCCTTCTCTGCTTATGTTCTACCGTGGCCACAACCAATAGATGGTGGTCATACTCTTTTCAACCCAAACAACACTCCTCTGTTGCAGCCTTTCTCTGTTGTTGCTACTACTACCATTATCTCCCTCTCCCACACTCACCAAGTCATCTCTCTTAAATTAACAAACACCAATTATCTATATTGGCGAATGCAAATGAAGTTGTATCTCCTAGGCCAAGGAGTTTTCGGGTTTGTTGATGGGTCAAATTCTTGTACTTCATACGTACTTGTTGCCGATGATACCTCTCTTCAGGTAAATCATTCTTTTCTTCGTTGGAAATAGCAGGACCAACTCATTCTAAGTGCTCTGCTTTCTTCGCTATCCGTGGAGGTTCTTCATCTTGTTATTGACTACCAAACTTCGAGTTCTGTTTGGCGCACACTTGAGCAAGCTCTAGCTTCCACGTTCAATTCTTATATTATACAACTTCATGGATCCCTTCAAGATCTTCAACAAGGTGATGAGTCGGTAACTCAGTTTATGCAAAAAGCAAAGGCATTATTTGATGAATTAACCGCTGCTGACCGACCTTTTTCGCTGAAGGATTTTAACTTGTATGTGTTTTGTGGTCTTCGAGGAGTGTTTAAGGACTTAGTAATAAGCCTTGTGACCAAGGCAAAACCCCTCTCATATACCGATCTTCATAGTCATCTTCTAATGCATGAATTTCTTCATAGGACGTCCCTAACATCCACGGGTTTTGCTGCCATCAATGACCCTCTGCTGCCCCTGCCTAACACCCCCCCTTCAGCCTTTGTTTCTCAACTTTAGTCCTCTGGAAATTTTGGTCGAAATAAGGGTTGTTTTCATAGAGGATGGCGTCCTAACCAGTTCAGCAATAGAGGGAATAGGTCTATTGCATCCAGACCAAATTTTTGCAACTTTCATGGACCCTCCAATAGTGATGGCAGGCAAGGTAATTGGCAAGGAAATTGGCAGCGCAACAGGGGGCAGAATACACGTTGCTAATTGTGCCAAACATTCGGCATACAACGCTTCATTATCCTCAACTTCAGCACCATGGATATGGACAGCAACCCAGTGCAAATGTGGTGCTGAGTAATGTCTCCTCAATAGGTATTGCCAATTGGTTTTCGGACACTAGTGCTAATCAACACGTTACACCTGATTTTGTAATTTGACTACTTTAGAACCATCTCGGTAATGATAATTTGTATGTTGGTGATGGTAAGGGACTTCCCATATCTCATATCGGTCATACTAAAATACATACACCACACCGTACTTTTACTTTGTCTAACGTTTTTCATGTTTCGCATATTACGAAACCTTTGCTTTTTATTCATAAATTTTGTCTTGATAACAATGTTTATTTTGAATTTCACCCGTTTATGTTTTATATCAAGGATCTCAACACAATGAAGTACTCCTCTCAGGTTAGAGTAAAGATGGTCTCTATGCTTTGACCAGGTCTTCTGTCACGTCAGTTCCTCAAGCTTATTGGTCTCCTTGCATTTCTGCTTCTGCCGATTTATGGCATCGTCGACTAGGTCATCCTACTTCTTGTATTTTTCAATTGTTAGTCTTGAAAAATAAGAATATTTGTAATAACAAACTTTTTAATTTTCAATGTCAAAGTTATCCATTAGAAAAATCATCACGTCTATCTTTAGGACCTGCGGGTCACAAAACTTCTGCTCCACTTGAATTAATTTTTAGTGATGTTTGGGGTCCTACTCCCCTTTTTTCTTCAGATGGTTTTTGTTATTTTGTTATCTTTGTTGATGCGTACACAAAATATATATGGTATTACCCTCTTGTTGCCAAGTCTGATGTTTATTCTATCTTTCAGCAATTCCAAACTCTCTTTCAGCGTAATTTTCACTAAAAATTAAATTTGGTCAAACTGATTGGGATGGTGAATACCGTAAACTTCCACTTTCTTTTAGACCATTGGTATTTATCATAGTCTAATTTGTCCTTACACTCATGAACAAAATGGCATAGTAGGACGTCGACATATGCATATTGTGGAAACCAGACTTACTCTTCTAGGACAGTGTAAATCACCATTATGATTTTAGAATTATGCTTTTGAAACCTTTATTTATCTTATAAATCGCATGCCTACTCTTATAATAGATCCTCGTTTGATTGTCTGTTTCAACGGTCTTCCGATTATCCCTTTTTACGTACTTTGGATGTCTTTACTTTCCTTTTTTGCGTCTCTATCACAATCATAAATTAGATTTTCATTCTGCTTCATGTGTGTTTTTCGATTACAACTCCTCTCATCTTGGTTATCGATGTCTTAACATTGCATCTCAAGACATTTATATCTCTTGTTGTGTCCGTTTTCATGAACATGTGTTTCCATTTGACAGATCTGAACAGATTGCATAATCCTCCTCTCCTTCCTCCATACCACCCGTCACTAGGCTCCTCCCAAATCTGCTACATTCACCATTGTTTCACACCCTTACGGCGCCTTAACATCACTTTTCTACCTCTGCTCACCCACCACTCTCTGCTCACCTGCAACAACCCCACCTCTTACCTTCCCCATCACCACATGCATGTTTATCTAACCATTTAGCTGCAGGTATAAATAGTAGATTGGTTTCCTCTGGTTTCCAGCATGACACCTCTACTGGTGCTGGGTTAACCTGCTGTTCCACTTTTGCTTCTCCTTATTCTACCAGCACCAAAACTATTACAGGTTCTGCTTCTGCTGCCAGTCCTTTGCTTGCGGCAGATTCTTCCTTTACTCCTTTGGCTGAACTGAATCTTGTGGTTGATTTCTCCTCTTATCCATTGCAGTGGGGTACCATTTTGCCACCATCTCTTCCTGCATCATCACCCTTAGTTAGCAAACATCCTGTAGTTCTCGACCGCGACAACTGAAGATAGTAAATTTGGTTGCTTCTGTTGCCGCTGTTCCTACTTCATCTCGAGTAATGCTCTCTCCAACCTCTGAACACATTGCATTCTCTGATGCTGACATGTATGCGGTTTGGCATGATGTTATGTATGATGAAATAAAGGATTTGCACTCTATTCACACTTGGTCTTGGTCTTTAGTTCCCTTTCATCCTTTGTTGAATGTTGTTGGGAGTCGATAGGTGTATCGGATAAAGTGTCGTGTTGATGGCAGCATTAAGCGTTATAAGGCACGCCTGGTTGCTAAAGGTTTTACCCAACAAGAAGGCATTGATTACTCTGAAACATTCTATCCAGTTATTAAGCAAGCCACTCTCAAATTAGTCTTCTCCATTGCGGTTTCATGTAATTGGAAGATTCACCAACTCGATATTCATAATGCTTTTCTCAATGGAATTCTTACTGGAGAAGTCTACATGAAACAATCTCCAGGTTTTGTTGACTCTGCTATTCCATATCATGTGTACCGATTGCATAAATTGTTATATGGTTTAAAAAAGACACCAAGGGCATGGTACACTCATCTGAGTGATTTCTTGCTCTCTATTGGTTTTCATGCCTCCAAGGTTGACACCTCCTTGTTTATCTTGTCTGATAGTACTAATATCTTTTATCTTTTGGTGTATATTGATAATATCCTATTTACAGGTTGCAACTCTGCTATGCTCCATTGCCTAATATAGTTACTAAGCTCCAAATTTATGCTTCGTGACTTAGGCGCAGTTCATTACATTCTGGGTATTGAAGTTCGGTCCACAGGTTTGGGTTTGATGTTGCGAGAACACAAATATATTCTTCACATCCTTACTCGGGCTTGTATGACTTCCTGCAAACCTGTTGATACTCTAGTCTCTACTCTAAAAGTTACCATACTGCTAGATAATCTATTTTATGATTTTACATGATTTTATCAAATTATGGGTGCTCTTCAATATCTTACCTTCACTCGCCTAGATATCTGTTTAGTTGTTTACAGAGTTGGTCAATTTATGCATGCTCCTATAGATTCTCATTGGGCCTCTGCTAAATGTATTATATGCTACCTTAAAGGTACAACATCTTATGGTTTCCATATCACTCAAGATTCCTCATTTGCTTTACATGGTTTTACAGATACAGATTGGCCCGGTAGTATTGATGATCACAAATCTACGAGTGGTTACCTTGTCTTTTTTGGTCAGACGCCAATTTCATGGAAGTCAGGCAAGCAACGCACAATTGCTCGCTCCTCTAATGAGGCTGAGTATAAAGCCTTAGTAGACAGTATTGCTAAGGTCATCTGGCTTCAATATTTTTTAACAGATCTGCAAGTTTCTTTTGTCTCTGCTCCTACCATTTGGTGTAATAACCTTAGAGCCATTTATCTCTCAGCAAATCCTATTTTCCATGCTCGAACTAAACATGTTGAGGTGGATTATCTTTTTATATGAGACCAGGTTGCAAAGAAAGAGATTCAAATTCGTTTAATCTCCTTTCGGAATCAACTTGCAGATGTCTTTACTAAGCCACTTTCTGCTGCTTCATTTACTGCTTTTCGTTACAAGTTTCGGGTCGATCCTCCACCCTCGGCTTGAGGGGGCATATTATAGAATATATAGCATATATATATGTATAGTAATTAATGTAGGATTATTCCAATGTTGTGATTCCTACAGTTATTACCGTGTACTGCCGCATATATATAAATAGAAAAGGTTGGCTAACTTAAGTCATTCTATTATTTTCAACTTGGTATCAGAGCCCTAAATAAATTAAAACACTTTCTCTCACCCAAAAAAATTCAAGTAGAAACCAAGAAAAGATCAAAACACAAACAGGTAATCACAAAGTAGTAGCCATACCGGTCTCACCGTTTTCAGAAATTGTCTAACCATTTTTTGAATTGGTCTAATCGTTTCTCAAAATAAGTCCAACATTGACTTTCACTCACTGCGAAAGTAACCCAAACTTAATGGTTTCTGTCATTTAGAAACAAGTCTAACATTGGTTTTCGCTCAATGTGAAAGCAACCCAAATTCAATGGTTTTTGTAAATCAGAAACCACCCATGATTTTCTTCCTACACACATTGCATTCACACATCATTCATAACCTTACAGATTCTCAATAATTATCAGGAATTGAGAATTTTAGAATTTAATTTAGTTCATTCTAAGTGAGATTTCGCTTACCTGCTTCTTTGGTCGCGCGAGTTCCATTGATGGAAGACCCTATGCCCGGCGTTCCTCCTGTACCATAATATTTTTGTCAATATATGTTTTAATGATTTCACATACTCATCTTTATTTTTTATAAGGATTTACCTCTATGAATTTTTATCTCAAACTCATTATATTCAAACAACATATGATAAGTGCACTAACATGCTATTTGGGGTCTTTTCATCCACTAGAGTTCATTTTCCTTTGAGGCTTATTTCCATAGTGATCTAAGACACACTCACACATCTGGGATGTAAAGGGTCAACCCAGTTCTTTCATTTATACCTTGAAATTTGTCGCAATACATTAGTAGGCGGGGTTGTCTTGTGACGCAACAGCCCGACCCCTGCCTAGTGTTTTATCCATATTTAGAGTTCTATAACTCCAAATGGAACAAGGATTACATCCTATGAAAGATAACATAATGGCACATGTCTTTCATGAATACATTTACCCCAAACTCTTATAGTTACTTATCCAGAATCCTAGCTCAAGGTCCTAGAATTTTCCAATTTTGATATGTCTATGGTTTTCTGCCAATATATGGGGATCTACAACTCCAATTTAGGTGATTCCAATTCCATTTAAAAGCTAACATCCAATTCTACATCTTTAATGAAGGATATTTTACCAGATTATGCCTTTAACTAGATCAGATTCTAGTCACAAACTAACAAATCAACACAACCCAGATTTCTTCGATTTTGATGTCCAGCATATAGAATCATTATTTTAATGCATTTCATTCTTTTCCTTAACCATTGTCACTTACAAAATTTATCTTCACACCAACAATCATAAATGAAAATATAATTTACTTAAAATTAGGCTTCATAAAAGTACAAGTAACAAGGGTTTGTTCATGGGTCTAAACTTTCCAGCACATCATACTTCTTGTGGGATTTTCTACATTGTTATTTTTAATATGCGTGCATGACTAGTTTTCAAGGATGCATTCCTGACACGACCAAAAGATTGATGTCTTTTCCCAAGTGCAGGAGTGTCGAAGTAATAAATAACCCGGCAAGACCGGGGTCGAACCACAGGGAGGTTAATTGTATAAATTATAAATAACAATAATACAACAACAATAGTAACAACAATAACAATAACAATAATAATAATAATAATAATACTAGTAGTAGTAGTAGTAATACTAATAATAGTAATAGTAGTAGTAATGATAATAATACCAATAATACTATTAATAATGATAATAATAATGATGATGAAGAAGAAGAAGTTGATGAGAACTTTGAGATGGAAGATCAACGTAAGGATTAAACAATGATAACAACAAATGTCAAGGTTAGAGGATCCACTAATGGTATTTCAAACAAGTATAGTATAAACTCTTATTATTCAATTGTTAACATGATTACATTAGCTATCTTATTCGAATAATGCTAATACTTGTAAATGTTTTCAGGCATTCATGATTATAACTTATGTTAACAACAAATCAAGTTCCTTTCATAGCTCAGGTGTCGGTTATACCATACAGTATGGGCTATGAAAGTGCCAAGTATTTGTTGTACCAAGTGTTATACAACATAAATCTAGATTAACCATTTAACAAGCAAAGTATTAAAAGTGAACAAGATAACAAATATAAAGCATGTTAGTATCCAACATTAAAGTCCATGTTGAGTTTATATTATACTTATCCTTACACCATTAGTGTAACCTTTTCACCTTGACATAATTAACTTAGCTAGACATAATGAAAAAAGAAACATAAATAAACAAGATAAGAACATAAGTAAGATAAAAGTTAACTAAGTAAAGGAAAGGAAATGAAAGGCATAAACTTGATATTAATGAAAGCAAAGCATAAGCAATACAAAGAGAGAAAGCAAGAGCATGATCTTGATCTGAACACCAAGATGCCTAAATACATGGCAAATGCCTCCTTTTATAGGCCAAAATTTGGAACTATTGATTTGTTGACTAATTGATGAGTGGGTGGCCACATCTTGACTTGGTGACAATTCTTATCTCTTGTCTGCCAAAAAAGTCATTGATAACGTCATAATTTGAACAGACTTCAATCATGAAAGTTCTAGGAAATTGTCTCATCTTTCTAGGGTAAACATTTGAGATCATTTAGACTTCTAGAACTCGAGATATGGACTGAACACTGAACAGTGTCTGGGCTGTAGGACAGATTCAGACTTCTTCTTTGTTGCTACAATTTGGACTTGAAAACGGCCTTGTTAAATCTTGGGCTCCACATGAAAGTTGTAGGCCTATGTCTTATCTTTCCATCCATATAAAATGGACCTAAATCCAAGATCTACAACTCCAGATATGACCCAATTACCGAAAAGTGTTCCAGTTTGGACTGCACCAGCATCTCTTTTCTAAGTTTGGCCATCTCTTTGTCCTTTCAATTTCAGTACTTCAACTCATCAATCAATTCTTTCATTTATGTGATAGGCCTGCATTTAAGATGAACATTTACCATAAATTAAAGGTATCTTATATAATTAGATATGTTATTATAAAACATGCTTTAGTTAAGGAGTTATTGATACTTCAAGTGCAAAATGATGATATAAAACCTTGATAAAAATGCACTTTTAAGTACTAATCACACTCCCCAACCAGCTTATTACTAGTCCCTAGTAATTAAAGCGTTAAAATAGAAAAACAATTTGCAAATTCCACAAAGCAAGGCATTCATCATTCAACTTCCATTACTCTATCCAGATAAACAAACTCTCATTAAATTTATATATCTGCTCAATACCTTTTAAACAAGATATTAATAAACCTTTCTCTTGTGCTCAAAATATCAACATATAGTTATGGGGCTTTACTTGGAAGAAAACAATATTCTGTTCTAATGTTTAAGGTTAACTTCCTTGGGTTAGGATTATTATTATTATTATTATTAATTTTTTTTTCTCTTTTTTTTTAATATATATATATATACACAATGCATCTTTAACCCATGTAACGAGCTTTCGGCTAATGACTCCCAGACCAGTTGGTCTTAGGGCATTAGGTGTTGAGACACCCCTACGAGCTTAGTAACTCGGGTTGCAGATACTGATACGTAGATAGTGCAATGTTTGATTCCCTTAAGCTTTTCTCCTTAACCCATGTAACAAGCTTTGGGCCAATAGCTCCCAAGTTAGTTGACTTTAGGGTATTAGGTGTTAAAACACCCCTTCGGGCTTAATTGCTTAGGTTAGGGAGGCTACGAAACCAAACTTATCTACGTTTTTATTATCATCATTCATTTTTTTTTTTTTGAGAATTATATACTATCCCTATCCCTTAGTTGTTACCTTTAACAAAAGAACATAAATAATGTAATAATCCAATACGCAACCCACAATCATATGTTAAAGTGTGTGTGTGAAAATAAAGGTTTAAGAATACTTGTTAAATGAGTATATGAGCAGAATTAAGTGATAACAATGCGAGAGTTTGTAAACCTGAATATTTCAAGAAGTATTCTAATAGGCCTTGTTATGAATATTGCAAATAACCATTAGAAAATGTTTACTAAGATGCGTCTCAAGAGTCAATAAAATTCCCCATTACTCTGCCATCCTAGTAATAACAGTTTTGCCAAATGGTTTTTAAAAACAAAAACAGTTAGTTGGTTTGTTTTTTTTTTAACTACTACCCTCTCCCCCCAACCAAAACGAGACATTGTCCTCAATGTCCTAAGGTAGAAAGATAGAGTATAGAAGACATTACCTGAAACAACGAACACTGACAAACCTGAAACACACTTAAACAAATATAAGAAATAATAGAACAAAATACTATGCTAGAAATAAAACCAAAAGACACAAGGATTCACAAACGAAGGCTCAAATCCAATCTAAGCTTTTTACGGCTTTCTGTAGTTGACCAATTTATGCGACTCATGGAAGGATCAATTACAGGGGTGAAAGATTGTAGTTTGTCGATCAACTGTTCAGCAGTAGCAGCAGAGATTATGATTTGTCGTGCCGAAGATGTTAGAAATTCCTGTTCCACAGCTTGATCAAGAAAAGATAACAAATTATCATAAAAACCATTAACATTGAGCAAACCGATAGGTTTATGGTGAATGTGAAGTTGGGCCCAAGAGGAAATATGAAAGATCTCTTCCAATGTGCCCAGACCACCTGGTAAGGCAATGAAGGCATCAGCATGGTTAAACATTGTATTCATTCGATCAAACATTGTGGAGACCTGTAGTTCCTCTCCAATTGTTCTTCCAATGATGTCCCCTTTTGTTAAAGCTTCGGGGACGACCCCCAAAACTTGACTACCTCCTAAAAATGCAGCTATTGCCACACCCCCCATTAACCCAAGGCTGCCTCCCATGAATCTTTCTCTCAGCTAGTACCTGACCAAGATGATTTGCTGCTTCTAAAAAAGCTATTTCCTTCCCAGGACTGGATCCACCGAAAACACAAATATTTTTTATGTGATAACTTGAGGGACCTGCCATTTCTACACACTTCTATATCTGTCTAATGTAAGGATTGAGTAGAAATGAGGGGAAGGAAGAGAAGATTTTATAGATGCGGAATTGAAAATGCAATCATATCACCTATATGTAGGCCAGCTGGAGTCTCACACACTCTTTCTCTCTTTATTTATTTGGAAAAAGCATGTGTATGTACAGGAAGTTGTGATTGTGGCTCACATCTTCCCTTGGTTTTACGTCCAAGAACGGCTTAAACGCCCTCTATGGGTCGGGGATAGGCTTCCCATCCAGTTTTCTTAAAAACTGGCAAACAGGGTCTTTTTTAGTCAGATTCCCAAGACTAAGTCTATCATGTTCTTTATGAAAATGGGGCCATAAATCATGAATTGCACGATGCACATCTCCACTAGGATGCGTCTCAAGGATCAACAAAAGATTATCTAAAGACCCCTTACTCAGGCCATCCTTAATGAATTGTATTTTATCTTCACGGTTTATAGATACCATTCCTAAAGAACGACATGTTGCATTACAAGTCCATCTGGCACATCGGTGACAGACTTTCAGTCGTTTTGCACGACGTTTCTTTGCAAAAGTGCTTTTACCTGTTCCAGGCATGTGTGAAATGAAAGAATTGGAGGACTCACCTAATAATCGGACCTTTGCTTCAATCAGCCAGCGAATATCTTCAGGAATTCCATGATTCATTAACAACTTCAATCTTGCACACCTAGCACGGTAAATTTTTGTAATCGCATTCTGAGGCAGAGCGGGAAAGTACTTTTTCAATTTTTCAAGAGTGGTGTCCATTTTCAAATGAGAATTGGAGAAGAGAGTCAAAGAAGGGAGAAATAGCAAAGTATTGCACAAATATATACAGATATCAGTTATTATGGGAAACTGAAAGAACCGACTGAAGTCACGGAGTACCGTTATCCGCCATTTGACCGGGGTGAGAGAGACTAGCAAAACAAAGCACAAAACAATGTGAGAAAAAATCAATCTTTATATACAGGATCACTCAATTCAATAGAGTCATTTTCAACTGAAAAATTGTCAAAGTAGACTTTCAAACGATGTCCATTTACCTTGAAAACATTGCCATTCTTTGGATTCTCGATATCACAGGCCCCATATGGATACACATGTTTCACAATGAAAGGACCACTCCATCTTGATCTTAGTTTTCCAGGAAATAAATGGAGTCGAGAATTATAAAGCAAGACTTTTTGACCAACATCAAATGTTTTTCTCAAGATTCTCTTGTCATGAAATTCTTTGATTCTTGCTTTATGAATTTTTGAATTCTCATATGCATCATTTCTTATTTCCTCAAGCTCATTTATTTGTAACTTACGCAGCTGACTAGCATCATCAAGGTTTGAATTGAAAGCTTTAATAGCCCAATAAGCTTTATGTTCAAGTTCCACAGGCAAGTGACAAGGTTTTCCATAGACTAGTCTATAAGGTGACATACCTAATGATGTTTTATAAGCAGTTCGATAAGCCCAAAGTGCATCATTAAGTCTTAAAGACCAGTCTTTCCTATTAGGGTTCACTGTTTTTCTAAGATCTGTTTGATCTCCCTATTAGCAAGCTCTACTTGTCCACTTGTCTGAGGATGATAAGGGGTGGCAACTTTGTGTGTGATTCCATATTTCTTCATTAAAGACTCAAATGGCTTGTTGCAGAAATGTGTTCCACCATCACTTATCATGGCTCGAGGGATTCCAAATCGACTCAAAATATTTTCTTTCAAGAACTTTATCACTGTTTTGTGGTCATTGTTTCGACTTGGAATTGCCTCTATCCATTTTGAAACATAATCTACTGCGACTAATATGTACAAGAAACCAAATGATGGAGGAAATGGACCCATGAAATCTATACCCCAACAGTCAAAGATCTCAATGACAAGAATAGGATTTAAAGGCATCATGTGACGTTTTGAAATAGATCCCAACTTTTGACAATTTTCACAAGTCTTGCAGAATGCATGTGAATCCTTGAACATGCTGGGCCAGTAAAATCCACTTTGTAAGATTTTTGCAGTGGTCTTTCTTGATGAGAAATGACCCCCACATGCCTCAGAATGACAAAATTTAATAACACTACTTACCTCATTGTCAGGAATGCATCTTCGAAATATTTGATCAGGACAATATTTGAATAAATAAGGGTCATCCCAATAAAAGTTCTTCACTTCGTTCAAGAACTTTCTTTTGTCTTGGGTACTCCAATGAGCTGGCAATTGTCCTGAAACAAGAAAATTAACAATATTAGCATACCAAGGCATTGTAGAGACAGAAAATAAAGATTCGTCAGGAAAGTAGTCATCGATTGGTGTGATGTCAGATCTCGATTCTGTTGTCAATCTTGACAAGTGATCTGCGACAACATTTTCGGTGCCTTTCTTGTCTTTGATTGTGATATCAAATTCTTGAAGTAACAAAATCCACCGAACCAATCTAGCCTTAGAATCTTTCTTAGAAAGAAGATATTTCAATGCTGCATGATCACTAAAAACAACAACAGGTGAGCCAACAAGATAAGACCTGAATTTTTCACATGCAAATACTACTGCAAGTAATTCTTTTTCAGTGGTGGTGTAATTCATTTGAGCACTATTTAAAGTTTTACTTGCATAGTAAATCACATAAGGTTTCTTATCTTTTCTTTGTCCCAAGACAGCACCCACGGCATAATCACTAGCGTCACACATTATTTCAAAAGGTAATGACCAATCAGGAGGTTGAATGACAGGAGCAGAAGTAAGCAGGTTTTTAAGTTTAACAAAGGCTTCTTCACAATGTTCAGTCCATTCAAAAATATTATCCTTTGTTAGAAGGTTACTCAAGGGCTTAGATATCACACTAAAATCTTTGATGAACCTTCTATAAAAACCAGCATGTCCTAAGAATGATCTAACATCTTTAATAGATTTTGGTGTTGGCAAGTTAGCAATTAACTCGATTTTAGATTTGTCAACCTCAATTCCTTTTGATGAAACAATGTGACCAAGTACAATGCCGTCTGTTACCATAAAGTGACATTTTTCCCAATTCAGTACAAGATTCTTCTCTTCACACCTGCTCAAAACCTTTTCTAAGTTAGTCAAACAATCATCAAAGGAATCACCAAAAACAGAAAAATCATCCATAAAAATCTCAAGAAAACGTTCAACCATATCACTGAATATACTAAGCATGCATCTTTGAAACGTGGCTGGTGCATTACATAATCCAAAAGGCATCCTTCGATATGCAAAAGTACCAAATGGACATGTGAAAGTAGTTTTCTCTTGATCTTCCAATGCAATTTCAATTTGGTTGTAGCCTGAATAGCCATCTAGGAAACAATAAAATTCATGACCTGCAACTCTTTCTAGAATTTGATCCATGAAAGGTAAAGGAAAATGATCTTTTCTAGTCATTGAATTAAGTTTCCTATAATCAATGCACATGCGCCAACCAGTAATAGTCCTAGTTGGAATTAACTCATTTTTTTCATTTGTTATCACAGTGACTCCAGACTTCTTGGTACCACTTGGGTAGGACTTACCCATTTGCTGTCAGAAATAGGATAAATGATTCCATTATCTAGAAGCTTAATGACTTCATTTTTCACTACTTCTTTCATATTAGGATTAAGCCTTCGTTGCATTTCTCTAGAGGGTTTAGCATTTTCCTCCAAATAAATCCTGTGAGTGCAAATCAAAGGACTAATTCCTTTTATGTCAGCTATGGTCCATCCTAATGCATTTTTGTGCATTTTCAGAGTTTGTAATAACTTACCTTCTTGCTGTGCATTAAGTTTGGAAGAGATTATTACCGGAAAAGTTTCATTTTCTCCCAAAAATGAGTATTTGAGATTGAGGGGTAACGGCTTCAAATCAGGTTTTGGTGGTTGAACACTTGAAGGTATAGGCTCAATTGATCGTGGCGGCAATTCCTCAATTTGTGGTCTCCAATTACTTGCCTTTGATTCTTCCTGAAAATAGACCATTTGCAAATCATCAGATTCATCAATCTCAGTTTCACTGGAAGTGGTTTGAAATTGGTCATGAACTAATTTTTCAGTAAAGTCCACTTCCTGTAAATCATTATCATCTCTAGGTTGTTTGCAAATGTTGAAAATATTCATCTCCAATGTCATGTTCCCAAAAGATAGCTTCATCAGTCCATTCCTACAATTAATCAATGCATTAGAAGTTGCAAGAAATGGACGTCCTAAAATAACAGGAAATGAATTACATGCTTCAACAGGTTGTGTATCCAAGACAATAAAATCCACAGGATAAATGAATTTATCGACTTGTACTAACACATCTTCAACTATTCCTCTAGGCACTTTTACAGATCTATCGGCAAGTAAAAGAGTCACAGAAGTTGGTTTTAACTCACCTAGATTGAGACTTTGAAAAACTGAATATGGGAGTAAATTCACACTAGCTCCAAGATCAAGTAAGGCTCTTTCAATTTTATGTTCTCCAATAAAGCAAGAAATTGTAGGACAACCAGGGTCTTTATATTTCAAAGCATTATTGTTCTGAAGAATGACACTTACTTGTTCGGCTAAGAAGGCTTTCTTTTTCACATTCAGTTTTCTCTTCACAGTGCACAGATCTTTCAAAAATTTAGCATAACAAGGAACCTGTTTAATAGCATCCAACAAAGGTATATTGATCCTTACCTGTTTGAAAGTTTCATAGATTTCAGAGTTGTGATTGACTTTCCTTTGTTTGGTCATGGCATGAGGAAATGGAAGTGCTGGCGGGGAATCAGTCTTTTCTTCACAATGATCAGATTCAATCCTTTCCTTACGCTCAGAGATTGACTCATCATCATTCTCACAAGGTTCAAGAATGGGTTTTTCAATAACCTTACCACTGTGAAGAGTGATGACTGATTTTACATGATCCATGTGTTGGCTTCCCGAACTACTTGCACTCGTGTTGTATTGCCCCTTTGGATTTTGTTGCGGTTGAGATGGAAACTTACCTTTCTCTTGGAAACTGAGAGCAGATGTGAATTTTGCAAGAGTATCTTTAAAATCTGTCATGCTTTGAGCAAGTTGAGTGTTAATTGCCTCTTGCTTTTCCATAAATGCATGCAATGTTTCCTCAAGATTTCTTCTAGGAGGGGGAGCATAAGGAGGTGCATATCCATGAGAATTTTGGAAATTATGGTGTGCTTGAAACGGTGGCTGTGAAGTTTGTGCATTATTATTATCACTCTTCCAATTGAAATTTGGGTGATTTCTCCAACCAGGGTTGTATGTTTGCGAATATAGATTATGGTTGGGCCTTTGAAAACTGTTTAATGCATGGGCTTGTTCATGGAGACATTCTTTAAAAGAAGGCAAGGTTGGACAGTCATTGGTTGAATGTTCGTTGGTTTCACAGATTTGACACGCAATGTCTTGAACAGATTTTAATTGACCACTCTTTTTCAATTCTAGTGCTTCGACTTTTTAGCTAAAGATGCAAACTTGGCTTGGAGGTCATGATCTTCCCTAAGGTTATACATACCCCCACTAGATGTATGAGGTTGGGTTTTACTTGGTGCCTCATAAGTACCTGTGGTGTCCCAAGTTTTGTGCATTTTCAGCTAGCAAATCTAAGTACTCCATTGCTTCATTAGGGTCTTTATCTTCAAAAGTTCCATTGCACATCAATTCAACCATTTGCCTATCTCTAGGTGTTAATCCTTCATAAAAATGTGAAACTAATCTCCATGTTTCAAAACCATGATGGGGGCAAGTATTAAGCAAGTCTCGATACCTATCCCAACATTGATAAAATGTTTCTCCTGGTTTTTGAGAGAAAGTAATGATTTGTCTTTTGAAAGAGTTTGTTCTGTGGGATGGAAAAAACTTCTTTAAAAATTGTTGTTGCATTTCATCCCAAGCACGAATGGATCCAGGTCTCAATTTTGTAGCCATGTTTTAGCTTTATCTTTTAATGAAAAAGGAAAAAGCTTCAATCTAATGGTGTTCATGCTACAATTTGAGTCATTATATGTGTTGCAAACCTCCTCAAATTCCCTTAAATGCAAGTATGGATTTTCTAAGTCTAAGCCATGAAAAGATGGTAAAAGTTGAATAATGTCTGTCTTAAAATTAAAATGAGATGCATCAAGGTGGAAAAACTATGCATGAGGGTGCACTTGTTCTTGTGGGATTCATGTGGTCTCTAAGTGTTCTAACCCGAATATTCTCATATTCTCATTATGAAGTGATTGGTTATCTTCTTCGGCCATATTTTCTGAAAATGATGAGGATACCCTACAAAGTCTACCACTTAATGTACGTGACCAAACTCTCATGCACGTGTAAAAAGAGAAGAAGAAGAAAACAAAATAAAAAGAAACAAAACAACAAAAAGAATAAACAAAATTAGATACAAGAAAAGAGAAAATAGAATAAATTTGTACAAGAATTTACTTCCCCGGCAACGGCGCCAAAAACTTGACACGACCAAAAGATTGATGTCTTTTCCCAAGTGCAGGAGTGTCGAAGTAATAAATAACCCGGCAAGACCGGGGTCGAACCACAGGGAGGTTAATTGTATAAATTATAAACAACAATAATACAACAATAATACAACAACAATAGTAACAACAATAACAATAACAATAATAATAATAATAATAATAATAATAATAATAATAGTAGTAGTAGTAATACTAATAATAGTAATAGTAGTAGTAATGATAATAATACCACTAATACTATTAATAATGATAATAATAATGATGATGAAGAAGAAGAAGTTGATGAGAACTTTGAGATGGAAGCTTAACGTAAGGATTAAACAATGATAACAACAAATGTCAAGGTTAGAGGATCCACTAATGGTATTTCAAACAAGTATAGTATAAACTCTTATTATTCAATTGTTAACATGATTACATTAGCTATCTTATTCGAATAATGCTAATACTTGTAAATGTTTTCAGGCATTCATGATTATAACTTATGTTAACAACAAATCAAGTTCCTTTCATAGCTCAGGTGTCGGTTATACCATACAGTATGGGCTATGAAAGTGCCAAGTATTTGTTGTACCAAGTGTTATACAACATAAATCTAGATTAACCATTTAACAAGCAAAGTATTAAAAGTGAACAAGATAACAAATATAAAGCATGTTAGTATCCAACATTAAAGTCCATGTTGAGTTTATATTATACTTATCCTTACACCATTAGTGTAACATTTTCACCTTGACATAATTAACTTAGCTAGACATAATGAAAGAAAGAAACATAAATAAACAAGATAAGAACATAAGTAAGATAAAAGTTAACTAAGTAAAGGAAAGGAAATGAAAGGCATAAACTTGATATTAATGAAAGCAAAGCATAAGCAATACAAAGAGAGAAAGCAAGAGCATGATCTTGATCTGAACACCAAGATGCCTAAATACATGGCAAATGCCTCCTTTTATAGGCCAAAATTTGGAACTATTGATTTGTTGACTAATTGATGAGTGGGTGGCCACATCTTGACTTGGTGACAATTCTTATCTTCTTGTCTGCCAAAAACAGTCATTGATAACGTCATAATTTGAACAGACTTCAATCATGACAGTTCTAGGAAATTGTCTCATCTTTCCAGGGTAAACATTTGAGATCATTTGGACTTCTAGAACTCGAGATATGGACTGAACACTGAACAGTGTCTGGGCTGTAGGACAGATTCGGACTTCTTCTTTGTTGCTATAATTTGGACTTGAAAACGGCCTTGTTAAATCTTGGGCTCCACATGAAAGTTTGTAGGCCTATGTCTTATCTTTCCATCCATATAAAATTGATTTAAATCCAAGATCTACAACTCCAGATATGACCTAATTACCGAAAAGTGTTCCAGTTTGGACTGCACCAGCATATCTTTTCTAAGTTTGGCCATCTCTTTGTCCTTTCAATTTCAGTACTTCAACTCATCAATCAATTCTTTCATTTATGTGATAGGCCTGCATTTAAGATGAACATTTACCATAAATTAAAGGTATCTTATATAATTAGATATGTTATTATAAAACATGCTTTAGTTAAGGAGTTATTGATACTTCAAGTGCAAAATGATGATATAAAACCTTGATAAAAATGCACTTTTAAGTACTAATCAATTCCCCCCCCCTTCATATTTCTTTTTGGCCGAAGGCTTGTAAGCCTTAACTTGGTCTCCTTGTTCTTGTTTTAGTTAAGGACATCATCACACTCTTCTCCATCTCTCTTCCCTTTCGCATCCCTCCTTAAACATACCCAGAAAAATCCTCAAGAACTCAATCTAGGGTCGTGATTTTCTACATATAGCTTACCCAAAATGTTTTGAAATTGTTTGAGGAAGGTTGTATGTTTTGAAATTGTTTTGAGAAGGTTGTACCAACTTCCATCCTTGTTTTCTTTCATGTGTTTGGTGGTGAGGGTTTCTTCATGTTTGTTTTTTAGAGAAAGGGGCTAAAGAGGGGGTGACTCTTCCTCTTCTCTTTTATATAACCCTCTCTTGTCATCAACTTCCTTTTTCTAAAAGCTGACTAGTTTTTCTTCTTCTTTGTTTTCATCCCTCATTTATTCATACCTTTTAATCTAGTCTTCTGTTTTTTGTTTTCCCACATTAGGTCCCAAATCTCTCTTTATTTGACTTATACACTATCACACTTTAAGTTAGAGTATTCTTTTCTTTTCTTTTTGGTGTGAGCTATCCGACTTTCAAGGGAGAAGAGAAATGGGGTAGTTTATAGTTTCATTTCTCATTATAACCCTATGAAGGCTAAAAGCCAGCAATATTCATTGTGCTCTGTCTTCCCAAGATATTTGCTTCATCCTCCCTAGAAAATCCTTTCAAATCATCAAGGCTTAAATGCCTCTTCCAATGAAAGACAAGACATATCATCGATAGTCTCCCAAGACATCTCTTAACCTTTATGTGTGATATGCATTAAAGGCTTAGGGGCAATTGATAAGATAGTTGTTTTAGGTCTATCTTTTTTAGACTTAAAAAAGTCTGGAACAAGGTGGGTTTGGCAATATGCCATACCCAAAACACTTGGGTTTAGTCATCAGTTGAACTCAAGGAAATAAGGGTCTGGCAAGACAATAGATATAACATACTTGGGTTCAACCATCCATTGAACCCAATACATTTAGGTTTAGCCATCAACTAAACCCAAGGAAACTTAGGCTTTGTGAGACGTCAAACCCAACATACTTGGATCCACCCTATCCACTAATCCCAAGAAAACTTAGGACAAGGTAGGTTTGGCAATATGCCATACTCAAAACACTTGGGTTCAGTCATCAGCTGAACTCAAGGAAATAAGGGTCTGGCAAGACAATAGATATAACATACTTGGGTTCAACCATCCGTTGAACCTAATACACCTGGGTTTAGCCATCAATTGAACCCAAGGAAACTTAGGCTTGGTGAGACAGTCAAACCTAACATACTTGGATTCACCCATCCATTAATCCCAAGAAAACTTGGAACTAGCAGGATGTCAGACCCAATACACTTGGATTCAATAGTCAGTTGAATCTAAGGAAGCATAGGTATGTCAAGATTCTAGACCCAAAATATTTGGGTTTAAATGTCCGTTGAACCCAAGGAAACTTGGTGTAATAGCACGTAATTTCATTTCATTTCATGATACAATGTTTATTCATAATGACATGAAAATGGGTGGTAATTTGTTTTTATGTCACTACACCCATCGATACTTTTCATAACAATGTTTATGTATCAATCATATAGGTATCATTAATTGATATAGCACAATATTCATGTAATCACATAATTCAACATCTTAATAGAAGAGAATACACAACACAATGCATTCATATCATTATCTCTTCATACTTACAAGTCCATATCCCTATTTCCAAAAAGTCATCATTACAAGTCTTTCACAAAAGTGCTAATTGAAAAATACATAGTCATTATATTGTTATAAAAAATGCATATCACTTAAACAAATGATTACATAATTTATATCAAACATGTGGAATAAAGTTTTAATGCGTCATAGCTATGTGACGTCCCTGTTACAGTTCAAAAGCAATATAAGAATAAAAGAATGATCTTGAAATATAATAATAATGAACATAAATACATGATTAAAATTTTACTATTAACTTAGATAAATAAATTCTTATTGTAGACTTCATATGGCACAGTCATTAATGATTTCATCATCTGATGTTAATCTTATACGTACATTCCAATCTTTCAACTTGAGGTTTAAAGTCCGAGGTTAACTCCCCCCAGTCTCCCTCAATTCGCAAACTCAAATGCTATTAATCATATGTAAATCTGACATTCTATTCTGGTTATTTGATATAGGTACTATTAGCAGAAGCTAATCACTCCATCTCATGTCGGTTATCCAATAAAGATACAATTAGCCGAAACTAATCACATTATTCAATCTCAGTCATCCATTATAGACATCATTAGCTAGAGCTAATCACATTATTCAATCCCGGTCATTCATCATAGATACCATTAGTCGAAGCTAATAATATTAATCAATCTTGGTCATCCGTTGTGGATACCATTAGTTGGAGCTAATTACATTAATCAATCTCGGTCATCCGTCATGGATACCATTAGCCGAAGCTAATCATATTATCAATCAACTATATCGCTATAAGGATCTAGCATAAATATGGATAATGGTGAAGACCACTTACCTTCTCCTCCTGTGGGCTATCCTCGTCCAGTCGAAGGTCCGATCCTGATCACACCTCCCGATACACCAAATGATCACTGACACGACTAAAGAGTTGATGTCTTATCCCAAGTGCAGGAGTGTCGAAGTAATAAATAACTCGGCAAGACCGGGGTCGAACACAGGGAGGTTAACTGTATAAACACAAAAGAAATAGATAATAAATTGAAGAAAGCTTGAGATGTGATATTGATATAAGGATTAAACAAGGATAAAATAATTGTCAAGGTTAAAGGATCCACTAATGGTATTTCAAACAAGTATAGTATACACTCTTTTTATTACTCAACTGGAAACCGCACATAAAGGAGGTTCCAATCGGATCATAAATTGTTAACATAATTACATTAGTTATCTTATTCGAATAATGCTAATACTTGTAAATGTTGTCAAGCATTCAAGATTATAACTTATGTTAACAACAATCAAGTTCCTTTCATAGCACAAGTGTCGGTTATACCATACGGTTGAGTTATGAAAGTGCCAAGTATTTGTTGTACAAAGGGTTATACAACATAAATCTAGATTAACCATTTAACAAGCAAAGTATTAAAAGTGAACAAGATAACAAAACATGTTAGTATCAAATATTAGAGTCCATGTTGAGTTTATACTATACTTATTCTTACACCCTTAGTGTAACCTTTTCACCTTGACATAATAAACTTAGCTAAACATAATGAAAGAGAGAAATATAAATAAACAAGATAAGAACATAAACATGATATAAGTTAACTAAGTAAAGGAAAGGAAATGAAAAGCATAAACAAGAGATTAATATAAACAAAACTTAAGTATTACAAAAATATAAAGAGAGAGAGCAAGAACATGATCTTGATCTGAAAACCAAGATGCCTAAATGCATGGCAAATGCCTCCTTTTATAGGCCAAAATTCGGAACTATTGATTTGATGACTAATTATTGAGTGGGTGGCCACATCTTGACTTGGTGACTAATCCTTATCTTCTTGTCTGAACAAAACATCATTGCTAACATCAGAATTTGAACAGATAGTCTTCATGAAAGTTCTGGGAAATTGTCTCAACTTTCCAACAAAACAAGAATCGACTGCATTTGGACTTCTAGAACTCGAGATTTGGGTTGAACACTAAATAGTGTCTTAGCTGCATGACAGATTCTGACTTCTCTGTTATTGCTACAATTTGAACTTGAAAACGGTTCTTTTGAATCTTGGACTTTTCATGAAAGTTTTAGGCCTATGTCTTAGCTTTAAATACATATAAACCAGACCTAAATCCAAGTTCTAAAGCTCGAGTTATGATCCAATAACCGAATGGTATTCTAGTTTGGACTGAACTAGCATCTCTTTTCTAAGCTTAGCCCTCTCTTTGTCTTCTCAATTTCAGTAGTTAAACTCATCAATCAATCCTTTGATTTATGTGATAGGCCTGCATTTAAAATGAACATTTACCATAAATTAAAGGTATCTTATATTATCAGACTTGTTATTATAAAACATGCTCTAGTTAAGGAGTTATTGACTACTTCAAGTGCAAAATGATGATATATAACCTTGATAAAAATGCACTTTTAAGTACTAATCAATCACCAATCAGTATATTTGCATTCAACAATCTCATAGACTAATACCACACATATTCCAAGAATACACATGCTCACATTCAAGTGTTTCTTATATCATATAATCATATAATGAAAATCATCATATCCATACATTCTTCTCAATTCTAGATGTAGGTTACCCACGAAAATCGTATGGTTGAATTCTTTAGTCTCGTAGTGGGGTTGGGCAAAACTGATGTTGGAATCGTCAACAAGAACTGTATCATTTTTTGTATGAAATTCATTAACGAAAATTAAGTCACTACTGACAAAGAAATCATCAGCGAAAACTAAGTCACTACTGACATATAAATTGTCAACGAAAACTAAGTCATTTTTTACACTACTTTTGTGACATCCTACTTTTTAAAACATATTTAAGTCTATTATTCATAGTAATATGACTCCTTTGGAATTTTGTTTTCAATTGATACATTAACATATTCAAATTTCCTTGTGGAAGGAGTCTACCAAAATTTTGGCAGAGTTTCCTTCGTATTTAGAATGTACCAAGTTATCGACTATTTCACATTTACCCAAAAAAAAAAACCATCACTACCTAGTCCAATCATCTTGGACTTTACTCCCATTATCATTACACAACACTTCATCACCTTTGCAAGATGCTACTACTACTGACTACTGGGGTTGGTTTGCTAGAAGTTATTTTTACTCTATTGTTATGTTTCTGCTGATTGGTTGATTCTACTTGCAGTGTTGGCTATGGTTTGTTTGTGTTGACTGTCTCTGTGTTGGGAGGTCCTGGCTGGTATGTCTAGGCCTCTCCTTGCTGCCTGAAGTTTTTTTTTCCTTGTTGGATGCTCTCCACGTTTAGGGTGTGCAGGCTAGTCTGATATGTCTGGCTGCCTCGTCTGAATTGGTTGGTCCCATCTTCATGCAAGTTGCCGCAGGGGTATCTGGTTTTGGCCCTGCTATGCTTCATAACCGCTTGTTTCTGGATGTCATGGGCTGTCACTACCATTGCCACTCACTTTGCTTGTTTTCAATGCCTAGCTCCTGTTTTGAGAGGCATGCTGTTACTGAATGGCCTTCTGGGTTACATTCTGTAACTTTTGTTCTACCTGGCTGCTTTGCTGGTATTGCTTTACTGCTAAGTCTTTGCTGCTAGCTCTGTTGCTCCTGCCAGGTTGCTATAAGGTCATGATCTTTTTGGATTGTTGTTTGATGATGTAGGCTATGCTTTGTCTTGTGTTGCTGGTTAGGTCAACTGCCCGATTGGTTTGCTGCTGATTACATTATTAGATGCTGGGGTTTAATTAATAGGCTTTTGGTGCCTGCTAGCTTGGTTTTGATATCTTTGTTTAGGGAGCATATTCCCTATTTGGTTGTATTTATTTGATCAAGGGAGCCTGTTCCCTTTGCTTGCTTATATGTACATGTCTGTATATCTGGCCTTCTGGTTTCCAGCTTTGTTTCTCTTTTTAATCTATATAATTTCTTATATTTGATAAAAAATAATAATACACATATCCTCAATTGAAGTCCAAAAGAAAAGAAAACGTACTAGCACGTAATATGATAATTTTAAACACCATACATGAAGTGTTAAAAGTTACAAAAGAAGTATTTACAAGATAACTAAGGAATTCTAATTAATACACATAGGAATTAGACACGTACAAAAGCTACCTAACATTATAACTATCCTAATAACCAATCAACTTTGTCATGTCGCGTGTGGTGGTCCAGCACCTATATACAACAAAATAAGAATTACATCAATTAATAATCTACTACTACTAAAGATCATCCTCGAATCATTTTTACAATTATAGTACTAATAATTATACCGAGTTATAATATTACCTCAACCTTCACAATATTTTCCATTTCTTAATTCTTACATACTCCTATCTCTTGGCCTTAGTTTTAATGTATAAATCTCTATTCAATACTAGAAACAACATATAGTGATTTCAATCTAACTATGGAAAATAACAAACATTGGCTTCCTTTCCACGAAGAGAGCAACATATCAACAATAAACAGTGGCTTCCACTCACTAATGGAAGCAACAAACATTGGCTTAAAGCAACATATTAGTGGTTTCCATTCAAAGCTGGAAACAACAAGCAATGATTTCCATTCAATAGCGGAAACAACAAACATTAGTTTTCATCAAATGATGAAAATGACAAAATCAGTGGCTCACCTTCTTATTTGGAATCAACAAGCCGACATTCCTTTTCTGTCTTCACATAATCTCACCATTATCATACCCTTCACTTCTTAGTTGACCTCTCATTTATTCACTCTTTAACCCAATAATTTCTTTCTCAATTAACATATAACCAATCTTAATATTTCCACATATATTTGATCATATTTAATTCAATCATTATCATCTCTAACCAAACCTTTCTTCAATACAAATTCTTTACAATCACTTAATAAACATTAAAACATATAATAAAATTATAGGAATTTAGATACTGAATTAAAAGATAAAGGTGCAATAGCACCTATCTGAAATTGCCAATTAAGCGTGCTCCTCCAACTGCCGAGGATGCCGCTCCAGAAACTCCTTCTAATCCAAGAAAAATATCTCGATTAACATTTTCTTCATTTCATCTCATGATATACCCAAAAGTCTTTTTTTTTAGTCATATTTGGTATTTCCCTTTTCTTATTTTCGAATATACTTATATAGTACTTTCATTCTATTCTAGTTTTTTCCTTTCATTCCTTTTTCAATATAAATACTCTCAAGAATCAAATTAACACACCAACCCATCACTAAAATCTTTTCCTACATCAATTTTTCATTTTCGATCCCAATTGTCTTTTTCATTTCTTTTCTTTTCCAATTCTTTTCTTTACTTCTAACATGGTCTAAACCATAAATTCTATATATATATATATATATATATATATATATATATATATATATATATATATATATATCACATAACCAAAACACACTCCTTAATATATTTCCCCTTTTCTTCACTCTGTAACACACTCAACATATTTTCAATATATTAATTCACTTGTAATTTATTATTATTATTATTATTCTTGTTGTTGTTTTTTTTTTTTTATCAATTTACATCCATAAAACTCATTTCCACTCATTTTAATATTTCTCACAATCAATGGACAAAAACCCCAAATTCACATATAAATCCCAATGACATAATTCTCACAAACATAATCACAATTCAATTACATCCATTTAATTAACTCACTTAAGTTTAGAATATCTTACCCATCACTAATTTCTACTCACTTCTACTCATTTCAACATTTCTAACAATTAATTAACAAAAACCCCAAATTCACATATAAACCCTAATGATATAATTCCAACAAATTCAATCAAATCCATATTAATCAACTTAATTAAGTTTAGAATATCTTACCAATCACTACTTTATCCTCCAAAAGCTAGCCAAATTTAAACTACTCCAAGTTTCCTCTTCTTCCCTCACTTCCCTTATCTTCTCTCACTAAACTCTATTTTCTCTTGATTTCCTCTCTTAATTACAAGTGTTAGAGTGTTTAGAATCATTAAATCTCACAAACTTATTCACAAATCTATGATCTCCCATGTTTTTTTCCCTATTATCTAGCTAAGAAAGATGAAGAATTTTCACTCCTAAACCTTCCTCAAAGTTTTAGCCAACATGCCCATTTATAGGTAACAATTTTAAAAATTCCCTTTATGTCCTTGCCTTGAAACCTTTTATTTTTCACGGGTAATATTTCTCGGGTCCTGACGCCGGTTTATACCAAACTTAAAACTGGTGAATTCGAATTTCATTAAATTACATGTTACTATTTATTTATTTATTTATTTTCTTTCATATAATTTTTATTCTCATTTTAGTCTTTTTTTATTTTACGGTATTTTTCAACTTTCCATTTTTTTAACTCGGTACAGAAACTTCTCTATCCAAATTTCTCGACCCAATATCATTCCTCTAAGGTAAATATAAATTTGACATACTTAGTGTAATATTTAATTCACTATCCTTGTTGGTTTACATTTATATCATAATATTTACACCGGTATGTACCTAAAAACAATTTCCCCGAATAGTACCAGAAATCAATTTCCACTCTTGTTAAGGTAGATATTCAATTTACTCATTTGGAAAAATAGTTATTTCTCATTCCGTGTAAATTTATTCGGGGTTTCACATTCTCCTCGCCTTATAAAAATTTCATCCTCGAAATTTGAATACGTACCTAGGCTTGCAAATAACTCTGGATGCTTTTTCATCATTTATGATTTTTGTTCCCAAGTTTCTTCTTCGATTTGGGAGCTCCTCCATAGTACTTTTACTAATGGTACCTTTTTATTCCTTGACTCCTTTACACTTCGGTCCACTATCTTCACTAGTTGAATTTCCACTGTCAAATCTTCACGAATTTCTATCGGAATTTAGGGCAAAACTTTGGTAGGATCTAACTCTGCTTTTCGAAGCAGTGATACATGGAATACATCATGTATCTTTGCCAAATGTGGTGGCACTGTCAACCGATAAGCAACGGGACCAATCCTTTCAATAAACTCAAAAGGACCAATATATCTCGGTCCCAATTTACCTTTCATACCAAAACGGATAATATTTTTCCATGGTGCAACCTTTAAAAACACGTTATCTCCCACCATGAACTCCAACGGCCTTCTACGTGTATCTGCACAACTCTTCTGTCTATCTTGCGTTTCTTTCATTCTTTTTGAGATTAACTTAACCTTATCCATAGTCATTTGCACTAATTTTGGTCCCAATAACTTTCTTTCACCCACTTCATCCCAGCATATAAGAGTTCGACACTTTCTCCCATACATAGCTTCATAAGGTGCCATACAAATTGTAGCTTGATAACTATTATTATAAGTGAATTCCACTAAAGGCAAATGATCTTCCCATTGTCTTTCAAACTCTAATATGCAAGATCTTAATAAATCTTCTAATAACTGAATTGTCCTCTCTGATTGACCATATGTCTGTGGATGGAAGACAGTTCTTAAGCTTAATTTGGTGCCCAAGGCATGCTATACTTGGCCACAATCTAGAAGTAAACCTTGGGTCCCTATTAGAAACTATAGAAACTGGCACTCCATGTAGTCTAATCACTTCATTTACATATATTCCGGCCAACTTTTCCATAGAATCACTCATTTTCATGGGTAGAAACATAGCGGATTTAGTCAATCTATCATTAATCACCTAAACTGCATTGTTTCCTTTCCTACTTCTCGGTAATCCTATCACAAAATCCATGGTAATATTCTCCCATTTCCAATATGGAATTGGAAGAGATTGCAACTGCTCTGTAGGTCGTTGATGTTCTGCCTTTACTTGTTGACATATACCACATTTCGCTAAAAATTCAGCTATTTCTATCTCATTTTAGGCCACCAATAATACTCCTTTAGATCCCGATACATCTTGTTGCTCCCCAGATGAACTGCTAGTTTGGATTCATGTGCCCCACTAAGAATTTCATCTTTTAAAGTTTTATCATTAGGCAAACAAATCCTTTTTCCCATCATGACCATTCCATTCTCCAATATTCTAAATGTTGTATTCTGCTCTGACTCCATTCTTCTTCTTATCTTTTCTATATCACCATCTAATTTCTGAGCTTTCACAATTCTTTCTCTCAAAACAGGTTGCACTACTAATCTTGCCATTAAGGATCCCGTTTTTCCTACAATTAACTGTACTCCTAACTTAACCATCTCTTACTATTAACCCACCAATTATTGTCTTATTCTTCCGACTCAAGACATCAGCTACTACATTGGCTTTCCCAAGATGATAATCAATAACACAATCATAATCCTTTATCAATTCAACCTACCTTCTCTGTCTCATGCTCAACTCATTCTGAGACATCAAATACTTCAAACTTTTATAATCTGTAAAAATCTGTACTTGAGCATCATATAAGTAATGCCTCCATATTCGCAATGCAAACACCACAACAGTTAATTCCAAATCATGTACCGGATAGTTCACTTCATGTGGCTTTAATTGTCTAGAAGCATAGACAATTACTTTTATCGTGTTGCATAAGTACACAACCCAAGCCTCTAATGGAAGCATCATTATACACCACAAATTTGTCTTGTCCTTCTAGAAGTGCCAACACTGGGGCTGAGGTTAATCTCTCTTTCAACTCCTGAAAACTCTTTTCACAATCCACAAACCATTCAAACTTAACTTCTTCTAGTCAACTGAGTTAATGGAGAAGCTATAGTTGAAAATACTTCAATAAACCTTCTATAATAGCCCGCTAAACCCAGAAAACTACGAATTTCAGTTACAATTGTAGGTCTCTCCCACTTTAACACTGCTTCTACTTTCTTAGGATCTACATAAATACCCTTTTCTAATATCACATGACCTAAGAATACTACCTCGCTTAACCAAAACTCACACTTACTCAGTTTGGCATACAATTTATTTGCCTTTAAAGTCTCCAAAACAATCCGCAAATATTGCTCATGTTCATCCTGAGAACGTGAATACACCAAAATATCATCTATGAATACTACTACAAATGCATCCAAATAAGGCTTAAAGACTCTATTCATTAAATCCATAAACATTGTTGGGGCATTGGTTAACCCAAATGACATCACTAAGAACTCGTAGTGTCCATAACGGGTCCTAAAAGCTGTATTTTGTACATCTATTTCTTTTATTCTCATCTGATGATACCCCGATTGTAGATTTATCTTGGAAAATACTTGTGCTCCTTTAAGTTGATCAAACAAGTCCTCAATTCTGGAAAGTGGATATCTATTCTTTATGGTCACCCTATTCAATTGTCTATAATCTATACAAAGTTATAGGGTACCATCCTTTTTCTTCACAAATAATACAGGGGCTTCCCAAGGCGAACTACTAGGTCAAATGAACCCTTTTTCCAGTAGTTCTTGCAGTTGCACCTTTAATTTTGTCAACTCCACTGGAGCCATTCTATATGGAGCCTGGGAAATAGGTGTAGTGTCCGGAACACTTCTATAGTCACCTCTATTTCTCGTTTAGGTGGTAATCCCAGTAATTCCTCAGGAAAAACATCAAGATACTCCTATATTACTGGAATACCTGTTAACTTTTCTTCCTTTTTATGGGTATCCTTCACATATGCTAAGAATGCCTCACACCCTTTTCTTATTAATTTCCCAGCCGTCATAATTGAAATCAACCCATTACACACTCGATTTCTCTCCCCTTTAAACTCTATTGCCTCCTCATTTGGCATTGTAAGAATAACTTTTTTTTTTTTTGGTAAGTTGACGTATGTATTAAAAGAAGAAGATACAAACATTATAAGGGGCATACCCCAGATTTACAATGAGAACAGAAACATAAAACAACAGATGGCTACAAGCTAGCCACCGACCATAAAACTGAAACCTCACTAGATTCGTTAGGGAAACCAATACAACCAACTAACTAACAAATTAAGAATCTATGGTATTCACCCTCCAAGCTTGGTGGATCCTTTTGTTTTCATTTGTTGGTACGACATTCCTCATCAAATCAAGCTTATCACGAATGATATATTCGATTTGATTAAAGACCAAATTCGAAGTTCTAGACATTCCAGCAAAGATCCTTGCATTCCGTTCTTGCCATACATGATACACTGTAGCTGCAAAACTCAGTTTTTCGAGAAAAATTGACGAAACTCTTGCCATGCCAAGAGACAGTGGCCCATCGAATCCATTAATCCCAGCCTTGTCATTCTTGGAATGTCGCATCTGTCACAACATCCACCAGATCGCTTTAGTATAGGAGCATTCAAAGAACAAGTGGTTGTGATCCTCATTGTTGCGGAGACAAAGTGAGCATCTATTGGGACCATGTATACCAAACCGATGAAGTTTATCTTGAGTTGTGAGTTTCTGTTGGACAGCCATCCATAGAAGAAAGGAATGTCTTGGAACAGCATTCTTGAACCACACAATGTCATGCCATTCAACCATCTGACGATGACCTCTTAGTTGTTCCCAAGCTACTTTGATCGAGAATCTGTGATTTGGCGAATCCAACCAAACTATCTCATCCTTTTGCCCCATCTTAGGATTAGAATTGGAAGGAATAGCTTCTATAATGGGGTGCCAGCCATAGCTTGGGTGGTAGGAGTTTTCCATTCTGAGTTATGAATTAGCACTTTCACCCTCGTTCTTGGCCATACCTGAATCATAGATAAATCTTTCCCCGTAAGAATCCGCGAGTGGGCTGTGAGGATGCCAATTGTCAAACCATAGAGAGGTTGTCATTCCATCTCCTATGATGTACTTCATCTTCGGCCATGCTAAGGATCTGAGCTTTAGAATCTTTCCCCAAGCCCAAGAGCAATTCTGTGGCGTCTTGATTGTCCAGAAATTCCTACCTCGCAACAGATTGGATCTGATCCAAGTAGACCATATTGAGCCATCTGAGTCATTGCACAGGTTCCAAATGTGTTTCAACAAAGCAATCTTGTTCCATTCTGTTATCCTTTTTATTCCTAGCCCCCCCTCCTTTTTTGGAAGACATACCTGATCCCAAGCCACTTTAGCCCCAGTAGTTCTCATCCTTTTGCCCCAGTAGTCTTGATTGTAAGAATAACTTCTTTAGCATAATAATCCATCCTAGCATGATACAAACTTAACCAATCCATTCCCAAAATGATATCAAACTCAACCATATCTAGTGGTACTAAATCTACCCTTAACTCATAACCCCCTACTAAATACAGTACAACCCTCATAACACTCATCTCTTGCTACTTCCTCCCCTAAGGTGTACTAACAACCAACCCGCTAACTAGTTTTCTTTTAGGTACATTTAATTGATTTACAAATTCACATGCTATAAAAGAATGAGTGGCTCCTGGATCAAATAATGCATAACCTTTATGAGCATTTACAATAATTGTACCTGCCACCACATCCGATGAAACTCGAGCAGTAGACTGATCCATATAGTACACTCTACCTTGAGTCCTACTACCCTATCCTCGACCTCTGCCCCTGCTAACACTAGCCCCTGATTGAGTAGATCTCACCTGCTCTCCTCCCGGTCTATCCACTATCTCATATTGTTGCTGACCTGATGTCTGCATCCGGTTTGGCTAGTTACATCTAAAATGTTCATATTCTCCACACAAATGACATCCATCTTCTAGGTATGAACATACTCTCTAATGATGTCCCTCCTGTCTACATATGAAACATCTCCCGGCAGTAACTCTACTATAAATCGTGAGAAAATCAAGGCTAGATTAAATTAAAGAAAATAAACTAAACTAAAACGAAGTGGAGGCAAAATGAATACACTTAAAGAAAATGGGGCCTAAATGCAAATAAGAACAATTATAGAGCATAAATACTCCTCTTCTCACCAAAAACAAATCTATAGCTATCGTGAAGAAAGAAAAGAGGGAGTTTTTGTATCCATTTTTACAAATCAAGAGACAAACACCAAAATTTCAAGAACCCATCCAAGATTAAGGGTTATAGGTAGAATAAACACTGGTGGGCAAGGGATTAACAAGAAAAACTGAACAAGAAGAGAAGAAGGGAGGATCAGCTGTCATTAGAAAGAAAAGGAGGGATTGAAACCTTGATTCGTACTGGGTAAGGTATTCTAAACATGGATTTATGAGTCGTTTTAAAGTCGATTATGAATTAATGCCTTAATGTTAAATTATAAATTTGAGTTCTATAACTCCAGATATAGTTAAAAAAACTGAGGAGAGGTTAGACAGTAATAGTTAGACAGTAATAGTCCAAATGTTTGTTGATGAGAAATTTTGACTATCTTAGAGGTAGAACTGGGTTCTCCTTCCTTCAAAGAACTTATAGCCTCGTGTCTTAAATTTCCAACGAGACTTATCTCGCTTGAATCAGAGTTCTATAACTCCAGATATAGTTAAAAATATGAGGTGAGGTCAGACAGTAACAGTTCAAAAACGAGACAGTAGCAATTGGACAGTAAGAGTCCAAATATTTGTTGATGAGAAATTTTGACTGTCTTAGAGGCCGAACTAGGTTCTCCTTCCTTTAGAGAACTTGTAGCCTTATGTCTTAGCTTTCCAACGAGACTAATATTGCTTGAATTGAAGTTCTATAACTCCAGATATTGTTAAAAATCTGAGGAGAGGTCAGACAGTAACAATTCAAAAACGAGACAGTAACAGTCCAAATGTTTGTTGATTAGAAATTTTGATTGTCTTAGACGAAGAACTGGGTTCTCCTTCCTTCAAAGAATTGTAGCCTCATGTCTTAGCTTTTCAACGAGACTAATCTCGCTCGAATTGGAGTTCTATAACTCTAGATATAGTTAAAAATCTGAGAAGAGGTCAGAGAGTAACAGTTCAAAAACGAGACAGTAATAGTCCAAATGTTTGTTGATGAGCAATTATGACTATCTTAAAGGAAGAACTGGGTTCTCCTTCCTTCAGAGAACTTGTAGCCTCATGTCTTAGCTTTCAACGAGACTAATCTCACTTGAAACAGAGTTCTATTACTCTAGATATAGTTAAAAATCTGAGGAGAGGTCGGACAGTAATAGTTCAATGTCTAGACAGTCGTAGTTCAGGATTTAAACAAAAACAGTTCAAATAAAAAGAAAGGAATGATAATTGTGGTTGGACAAAGAACGACAATATTAATGGGTGAAATGAGACAAACATAAAATATTAAGAAATGACTGAAAGAAAGACTTATTGGTTACTGATATGGTTATTATAAAACATATCCTTGAGTGAGGAAAATTTATTAGATGAACCTGTGATTTGCAGGAGGGACCACAGGCGTGGTGCAACAGCAGCAGCAGGGGAGCATGAATAGAGCTTCTATTGTAGGTAGGTGAATCGCACCTATACCTTCTAGTTAAATTCCATGATTTAATATATATTACCGATTTGAAATGTGAATTACTGAATGTATGTGTATTCAAGGGGAAAGGTTGTTGTGTGAACTGCCAAGTGATGAAATTATCACTGACAAAGGAAATATGAGAAGTGTGATTTGAGGCGTAAACTAGCATACATTTAGTGTATGTTAGGATCTCGGGTAAGGGGATTGCCATGTTTGGACTAACATATATTTAGTCTATGTTAGGATCCCGGATAAGGGGATCAAGCATGTATTAACTAGCATACATTTAGTATATGTTAGGATCCCGGGTAAGGGGATCACCATGTATTGGCTAGCATACATTTAGTGTATGTTAGGATCCCGGGTAAGGGGATCACCTTGCATCGACTCCTATGGGGTGATGATGATGATTACAGTGAAATTGGTATCGGTAATGTGTTAAACAAAAATAATCATGTTTGATCTTATAAAGTCTGGAATAGGTTAATAGTGGAAGAAGGAACAATTATTAATAGTTGAATAAGGAAGAGATTCTAATGAAAACCAAAGGGAGAAGTGAACAAAATATGAATGCATGTTACCCTGTTGAAATTGTTAGATATTCATGTTGTTATATTTATGTGATTTTCACCTTTCAATAATATGTATTTTGTTTCAGGATCATCGCATGCACGACAGGAGTAGATCCTAGCTTATGTTCCCTTCTTGTAATTTAGGTTCTAGGGAGTATACCTTTGTATTTTGTAAACACGAAAATGTTTGTATAACTTAATTTGTATAATTAATGTTTAAACTTGATTGAATGAACTTAACTCTGTAGTTCATATAACCATATTTCATGTCTATGTATTTATATATTTTTTTATTCATCCATAATGATATTTTGTTATATAATATATATCATAAATATTGTGGTTGATAGGTGTGAGAACATTTGTGGAATTGAAACCCAAGATGATTGGGTCGGGATTAAGTTATGAGATGCGAGTTATTAGAAGTGTAAATGGGTTACATGTAGATAACTTAGGACCTTCCGGTATAGGGGAGACTCCGTCAAAATTTCGATAGATTTTAATACGAAAACCATGAATATATATATATATAATTACTCTGTTTTTCGGTTGACATGAGATTGTTGTTTTTTTCCCGGAATGGGGGATGTTACAGTTTGGTATCAGAGCGCAGGTTGCTATTTCGGGGACATGAATGATTATATGATTTTGAAATGTGTTTCTGGATGGTGAGAACAAGGCAAGGAGTTAGGACTGATCCATCCCTAGTTCGGGGAAGTGACCAGAGTTTTCGAAATGAAAATGATTCAGACTAGGATCCCTTGGCAGACACCTCCTCTCATATACCTGCAACATCAGTGTACTCTGAAGGTGGCGAGTCAGTGAGACTTCGAGATGATTCATTGTCCCGTTAAGCAGATGTATCCATGCCCAAGGTATCAGACATATAAGGGGGATATAATATACCCCTACCAGTGGAACCGGTAGCTGGATCAAACCCATTTTCAGATCCTGATTTTATGGAACATATAGTGAGAGCTGTAGCAGCAAGAATGGTAGCGGGAGCCTCCAATACAACTCCTAGAGCAGGGGGAGTAGTCACCATAGTGCAACGAGTGAAGGGTATGGGAGAGATGGGTTGTATGACTTACCGTGGCGAAAAGGATGCTGAGGTTGCTGGGCATTGATTGAGGAAAGTAGAAAGAGTTATAAATCAGAAGCAGGTGCCAGAGGAGCTACGAGTGGATTGCGTGACTCGGCTATTGGTTGATAGTGCCCACTCTTGGTGGGAGACCATTAGAGAGAGGAGATCAGGGGAGGTATTGAGATGGAGGGACTTTCGTGAAGAGTTTGAGGAGAGGTACTATTCTTAGGAGCATAGGAGGGAGAAAGAACAAGAGTTTTTGGATTTGAGGCAGGGAGATTTGACAGTTCTGGAGTATGAGAGGAGATTTCAGGACTTAGTAGCTTTTGCCTCCACTTACCTTCCCATAGATCGCCACAGGGTGGAGAGGTTCCGTGATGGACTGAGGAGGTAACTGAGGATGATATTGATAGCTATGCAGTTTCAATCTGTGCGGGAATTGGTACGGGCTGCTTAGGGTATGGAGAGATGACACGATCAAAGAGTTGATGTCTTATCCCAAGTGCAGGAGTGTCAAAGTAATAAATAACCCAGCAAGACCGGGGTTGAACCACAGGGAGGTGAACTATACAAATTATAAATAATAATAATAATAATAATAATAACAACAACAATAACAATGATGATGATGATGATGGTGATGATGAGTTAAAGAGGACTTTGAGATGTAAGATAAATGTGAAGATTAAACAATGATAAAAACAAATGTCAAGGTTAGAGGATCCACTAATAGTATTAGAGATAAGTAAAGTATAAACTCTTTATAAATTATCAACATAATTATATTAATCATCTTATTTACGTAACACCATACTTATAAATTTTATCAAGTATTCATGATGCTAACTTATATTGACAACAAATCAAGTTCCTCTCATAATAACGATGTCGGCCGAAGACTATGAAGGATCAAGTATTTGATGTACCAAGTGTTATACAACACAAATCTAGATTAACGATTTAACAAGCAAGGTATTAAGAATTAATAAGATAAAAATGATAAGACATGTTAATAGCAAACTTTCTTGGATATAAACATTAAAGTCCATGTTGAGTTTATATTATACTTATCCTAACACCATTAGTGAAACCTTTTCACCTTGACATAATTAACTTAGCTAGACATTATGAAGAAGAAAAACATAAATAAACAATATAAGAACATAAACATGATATAAGTTAACTAAGTATAGTAAAGGAAATGAAAAGCATGAACAAGAGATTAATGAAAGCAAAACTTAAGTATTACAAAAATATAAAGAGAGAGCAAGAACATGATCTTGATATGAAGAACCAAGATTCCTAAATGAATGGCAAATGCCTCCTTTTATAGGCTAAAATTCAGAACTATTCATTTGGTAATTGATTATTGATGTAGTGGCTAACTATTGATTTAGTGGACTTGGTGGACAGCAGCACTCAAGCATTTTGGCTGGATAAATTGACATTGATGAAATCAGAATTTGGCAAAGTGTTCCTCATGAACATTGTTGGGAATCATCTTATCTTTCCACCCATAAAAGTTTAGAGCATTTGGATCACTAGAGCTCGAGATATGGCTACAATACTGAGTAGTGCTGCTGGTGGACGTGGTGGATAGCCCTCAAGCTCTTGTCTGGATGAAATGTTATTGTTACCATCAGAATTTGAGCAGGTCTTCTTCATGAAAGTTGTTGGAAATTGTCTTTTCCTTCCACCCACCAAATTTCACATCACGTTTCTTTCTATAACTCCATATATGGGTAAACTTCTGAGCAGTGTTTGGGCTGGATTGCAGGACAGATTCTGACTTCTCTTTTGTGGCCAACCTTTGGATTTGAAAATGGTAGATTTGGGTCTTCCACTATTCATGAACATTGTAGGCCTATCTCTTATCTTTCTATCCATATAAATTAAACTGAAATCCAAGATCTACAGCTCTAGATATGACCCAATAACTGAACAGTGTTCCAATTTGAATTAAATCGGTATCTCCTTTCTAAGCTTCACCTTTTCTTTGTCCTTTCACTTTCAATAGTTAATCACATCAATCAATCCTTTGAATCGTGAGATATGCCTGTATTTAAAATGAGCATTTACCATAAATTAAAGCTATATTATATTATCAGACTTGTTATTATAAAACATGC
This sequence comes from Populus simonii, assembly GCA_007827005.2. Lineage (NCBI taxonomy): Eukaryota > Viridiplantae > Streptophyta > Magnoliopsida > Malpighiales > Salicaceae > Populus > Populus simonii. Next base: position 5,954,022 of record CM017480.2, read on the forward strand.
TCTAGTTAAGGAGTTATTGATACTTCAAGTGCAAAATGATGATATAAAACCTTGATAAAAATGCACTTTTAGGTACTAATCACACCCCCCAACCAGCTTATTACTATTCCCTAGTAATCAAAGCATTAAAATAGAAAAACAATTTGTAAATTCCACAAAACAAGGCATTCATCATTTAACTTCCATTAATCTATCCAAGTAAACAAACTCTCATTAAATTTATATATATCTGCTCAATACCTCTTAAACAAAATATTAATAAACCTTCTTTTTTTTTTATGTGCTCAAATGTATGAAAACATAGATGATGGGGTTTTTATTGGAAGAAAACAATATTCTGTTCTAATGTTTAAGGTTAACTTCCTCGGGTTGGGATTATTATCCTTTTCTTTTTCTTTTCTTTTTCTTTTTTTTATATACATATAACTTAAAACACAATGCATCTTTAACCCATGTAATGAGCTTTCGGCTAATGACTCCCATACCAGTTGGTCTTAGGGCATTAAGTGTTGAGACACCCCTTCGAGCTTAATAACTCGGGTTGCAGATACTGATACATAGATAGTGCAATGTTTGATTCCCTTAAGCTTTTCTCCTCAACCCATGTAACAAGCGTTGGGCCAATAACTCCCAAGTCAGTTGACTTTAGGGTATTAGATGTTGAAACACCCCTTCGGGCTTAATTGCTTAGATTAGGGAGGCTACGAAACCAAACTTATCTACGTTTTTATTATTATTATATATTTTTTTGTTTTTTTTGTTTTGTTTTGTTTTTTTTTTAAATTATATATTATCCCTTTCCCTCAGTTGTTACCTTTAACAAAAGAATATAAATAATGTAATAATCCAATGTGCGACCCACAATCATATGTTAAAGTGTGTGTGTGTGTGAAAATGAAAGTTTAAGAATACTTGTTCAATTAGTATATAAGTAGAATCAATTGATAATAATGTGAGAGTTTGTAAACCTGAATATTTCAAGAAGTATTATGATAGACCTTGTTAAGAATGTTTACTAAGATGCGTCTTAAGAGTCACTTTAACAAAAGAACTCCTTGACTCTGCCATCTTAGTAACAACAGTTTTGCAAATAGAAAACATAGTTAATTTTTTTTTTTAGTATCAATCAACTACTACTCTTTTCCCCCAACCAAAACGAGACATTGTCCTCAATGTCCTAAAGTAGAAAGATAGAGTATAGAAGACATCACCTGAAACAACGAACACTGACAAACCTGAAACACACTTAAATAAATATAAGAAATAACAAAACAAAATAATATGCTATTAATAAAACCAAAAGACACAAGGTTTCATAAACGAAGGCTCAAATCCAATCTAAGCTTTTTACGGTTTTCCTCAGTTGACCAATGTATGCGACTCATGGAGGGATCAATGATAGGGATGAAATGAAAGATTGTAGTTGGTCAATCAATTGTTCAGAAGTAGTAGCAGAGATTATAATTTGTCGTGCTGAAGATGTTAGAAATTCCTGTTCCACAGCTTGATCAAGAAAAGACAACAATTTATCGTAAAAACCATTAACATTTAACAAACCTATAGGTTTATGGTGAATGTGAAGTTGGGCCTAAGAGGAAATATGAAAGATCTCTTCCAATGTGCCCAGACCACTTGGTAAGGCAATGAAGGCATCAACGTGTTTAAACATTGTATTCAATCGTTCAGACATTGTGGAGACCTGTAGTTCCTCTCCAATTGTTTTTCCAAGGAGGTTCTCTTTTGCTAAAGCTTTGGGGACAACCCCCAAAACTTGACTACCTCCTAAAAATGCAGCTATTGACACACCCTCCATTAACCCAAGGCTGCCTCCGCCATACACTAAATGAATCTTTCTCTCAGCTAATACCTGACCAAGATAATTTGCTGATTCTAAAAACTCCTTTTCTTTCCCAGGACTAGATCCACCGAAAACACAAATATTTCTTATTTGAGGACTTGAGGAACCTGCCATTTCTACACACTTCGATATCTGTTAAATGTGTGGGTTGAGTAGAAATGAAGGGAAGGAAGAGAAGATTTTATAGATGAGAAATTGAAAAAGCAATCATACCACCTATATATAGGCCAACTGGAGTCTCTCTCTCTCTTTTTTATTTTTTTTATTAAAAAAAATGTGTATGTACAAGCAGTTGTGATTGTGGCTCACATCTTCCCTTGGTTTTACGTCCAAGAACGGCTTAAACGCCCTTTATGGGTCGGGAATATGCTTCCCATCCAATTTTCTTAAAAACTGGCAAACAGAGTCTTTTTTAGTCAGATTCCCAAGACTATGTCGAGCATGTTCCTTATGAAATTGTGGCCATAAATCATAAATTGCACGATGCACATCTCCACTAAGGTGCGTCTCAAGAGTCAACCGAAGATTATTTAAAGACTCCTTACTCAGGCCATCCTTAATGAACTGTATTTTATCTTCACGATTTACAGATACCATTCCTAAAGAACGACATTTTGCATTACAAGTCCATCTGGCACATCTGTGACAGACTTGCAGTCGGTTTGCAAGACGTTTCTTTGCAAAAGTGCTTTTACCTGTTCCAGGCATGTATGAAATGAAAGAATTGGAGGACTCACCTGATAATCGGACCTTTGCTTCAATTAGCCAGCGAATATCTTCAGGAATTCCATGGTTCATTAACAATCTCAATCTTTCACACCTAGTACGGTAAATTTTTGTAATTGCATTCTAAGGCAGAGCAGGAAAATACTATTTCAATTTTTCAAGAGTGGTGTCCATTTTTTTTTAGATGAGAAGTGGAAAAGAGATGCAAAGAAAGGAGAAAGAGCAAAGAATTGCACAAATATATACATAGATATCAGTTATCATGGGAAACTAAAAGAACTGACTTAAGAGTCACGGAGTACCGTTATCCGCCATTTGACCGGGGTGAGAGAAACTAGCAAAACAAAAGTCACACAAAAAAGAAACACAAAAAAAATGTGAGAAAAAGAATCAATCTTTATATACAGGATCACCCAATTCAATAGAGTCATTTTCAACTGAAAAATTGTCAAAGTAAACTTTCAAACGATGTCCATTTACCTTGAAAACATTACCATTCTTTGGATTCTCCATATCACAGGCCCTATATGGATACACATGTTTCACAATAAAAGGACTGCTCCATCTTGATCTTAGTTTTCCAGGAAATAAATGGAGTCGAGAATTATAAAGCAAGACTTTTTGACCAACATTGAATGTTTTTCTCAATATTTTCTTGTCATGAAACTCTTTGATTCTTGCTTTATGAATTCTTGAATTTTCATATGCATCATTTCTTATTTCCTCAAGCTCATTTATTTGTAATTTTCGCAGCTGACTAGCATCATCAAGATTTGAATTGAAAGCTTTAATAGCCCAATAAGCTTTATGTTCAAGTTCCACAGGCAAGTGACAAGGTTTCCCATAGACTAGTCTATAAGGTGACATACCTAATGATGTTTTATAAGCAGTTCGATAAGCCCAAAGTGCATCATTAAGTCTTAAAGACCAATCTTTCCTATTAGGGTTCACTGTTTTCTCCAAGATCTGTTTGATCTCCCTATTAGCAAGTTCTACTTGTCCATTTGTTTGAGGGTGATAAGGGGTGGCAACTTTATGTGTGATTCCATATTTCTTCATTAAAGACTCAAATGACTTGTTGCAGAAATGTGTTCCACCATCACTTATCATGGCTCGAGGGATTCCAAATCGACTTAAAATATTTTCTTTAAAAAACTTTATCACTGTTTTGTGATCTTTGATTCAACTTGGAATTGCCTCTATCCATTTTGAAACATAATCTACTGCAACTAATATGTACAAGAAACCAAATGATGGAGGAAATGGACCCATAAAATCTATACCCCAACAGTCAAAGTTCTCAATGACAAGAATAGGATTTAAAGGCATCATGTGACGTTTTGAAATAGATTCCAACTTTTGACAATTTTCACAAATCTTACAGAATGCATGCGTGTCCTTAAACATGGTGGGCCAATAAAATCCACTTTGTAAGATTTTTGCAGTTGTCTTTCTTGATGAGAAATGACCCCCACATGCCTCAGAATGATAAAATTTAATGACACTACTTACCTCATTGTCAGGAATGCATCTTCGAAATATTTGATCAGGACAATATTTGAATAAATAAGGGTCATCCCAATAAAAGTTCTTCACTTCGGTCAAGAACTTTCTTTTGTCTTGGATGCTCCAATGAGCTGGTAAATGTCCTGAAACAAGAAAATTAACAATATTAGCAAACCAAGGCATTGTAGCAACAGAAAGTAAATATTCATCAGGAAAGTAATCATTGATTTGTGTGATGTCAGATGTAGAATCTATTGTCAATCTTGACAAATGATCCGCGACAACATTTTCGGTGCCTTTCTTGTCTTTGATCAAATTCTTGAAGTAACAAAATCCATCGTACCAATCTAGCCTTAGAATCCTTTTTTGAAAGAAGATATTTCAAAGCTGCATGATCACTAAAAACAACAACAGGTGAGCCAACAAGATAAGATTTGAACTTGTCACATGCAAATACTACTGCAAGTAATTCCTTTTCAGTAGTAGTATAATTCATTTGAGCACTATTTAAAGTTTTACTTGCATAGTAAATCACATAGGGTTTCTTATCTTTTCTTTGTCCGAAGACAGCACCTACGACATAATCACTAGCATCACACATTATTTCAAAAGGTAATGACCAATCAGGAGGTTGAATGACAGGAGCAGAAGTAAGCAAGCTTTTAAGTTTAACAAAGGCTTTTTCACATTGTTCAGTCCATTCAAAAACATTTTCCTTTGTTAGAAGGTTACACAATGGCTTAGATATGACACTAAAATCTTTGATGAACCTTCTATAAAAATCAGCATGTCCTAAGAATGATCTAACATCTTTAACAGATTTTGGTGTTGGCAAGTTGGCAATTAACTCGATTTTAGATTTGTCAACCTCAATTCCTTTCGATGAAACAATGTGACCTAGTACAATGTCGTTTGGTACCATAAAATGACATTTTTCCCAATTCAGCACAAGATTCTTCTCTTCACACCTGTTCAAAACCTTTTCCTAAGTTAGTCAAACAATCATCAAATGAATCGCCAAAAACAGAAAAATCATCCATAAAAATTTCAAGAAAACGTTCAACCATATCACTGAATATGCTAAGCATGCATCTTTGAAACGTGGCTTGGTGCATTACATAATCCAAAAGGCATCCTTCGATATGCAAAAGTACCAAATGGACATGTGAAAGTAGTCTTCTCTTGATCTTCCAATGTAATTTCAATTTGGTTGTAACTTGAATAGCCATCTAGGAAACAATAAAATTCATGACCTGCAACTCTTTCTAGGATTTGATCCATGAAAGGTAAAGGGAAATGATCTTTTCTAGTCATTGAATTAAGTTTCCTATAGTCAATGCACATGCGCCAACCAGTAATAGTCCTAGTTGGAATTAACTCATTTTTCTCATTTGTTATCACAATAACTCCAGACTTCTTGGGTACAACTTGGGTAGGACTTACCCATTTGTTGTTAGAAATAGGATAGATGATTCCATTATCTAGAAGCTTAATGACTTCATTCCTCACTACTTCTTTCATATTAGGATTAAGCCTTCGTTGCATTTTTCTAGAGGGTTTAGCATTTTCCTCCAAATAAATCCTATGTGTGCAAATAAAAGGACTAATTCCTTTTATGTCAGCTATGGTCCATCCTAATGCATTTTTGTGCATTTTTAGAGTTTGCAACAACTTACCTTCTTGATGTGCATTAAGTTTGGAAGAGATTATTACCGGAAAAGTTTCATTTTCTCCTAAAAATGAGTATTTGAGATTGAATGGTAACGACTTCAAATCAGGTTTTGGTGGTTGAACACTTGAAGGTATAGACTCAATTGATCGTGGTGGTAATTCTTCAATTTGTGGTCTCCAATTACTTGCCTTTGATTCTTCCTAAAAATAAACCATTTGCAAATCTTCAAATTCATTAAACTCAATGTCACTGGAAGTAGTTTGAAATTGATCATAAACTAATTTCTCAATAAAGTCTACTTCCTGTAAATCATTATCATCTCCAGGTTGCTTGCAAATGTTAAAAACATTCATCTCCAATGTCATGTTTCCAAATGATAACTTCATTAGTCCATTCCTACAATTAATCAATGCATTAGAAGTTGCAAGAAATGGACGTCCTAAAATAACAGGAATTGAATTACATGCTTCAACAGGTTGTGTACCCAAGACAACAAAAACCACAAGATAAATGAATTTATCAACTTGTACTAACACATCTTCAACTATTCCTCTAGGCACTTTTACAGATCTATCGGCAAGTAAAAGAGTTACAGAAGTTGGTTTTAACTCACCTAGATTGAGACTCTGAAAGACTGAATATAGAAGTAAATTCACACTAGCTCCAAGATCAAGTAAAGCTCTTTCAATTTTATGTTCTCCAATAAAGCAAGAAATTGTAGGACAACCAGGGTCTTTATATTTCAAAGCATTATTGTTCTGAAGAATGGCACTTACTTGTTCGGTTAAAAAGGCTTTGTTTTTCACATTCAGTTTTCTCTTCACAGTGCACAGATCTTTTAAAAATTTAGCATAAGAAGGTACCTGTTTAATAGCATCTAACAAAGGTATATTGATCCTTACCTGTTTGAAAGTTTCAAAGATTTCAGAGTTGTGATTGACTTTCCTTTGTTTGGTCATGGCATGAGGAAATGGAAGTGCTGGCAGGGAATCAGTCTTTTCTTTACAATGTTCAGATTCAACCCCTTCCTTACCCTCGGAGATTAACTCATCATCTTTCTCACAAGGTTCAAGAGTGGGTTTTTCAATAACCTTACCACTGCGAAAAGTGATGACTGATTTGACTTAATCCATGTGTTGGCTTCCGGAACTACTTGCATTTGCATTGTATTACCCCTTGGGATTTTGCTGTGGTTGAGATGGAAACTTACCTTTCTCTTGAAAACTGAGAGAAGATGTGAATTTTTCAAGAGCATCTTTTAGATCTGCCATGGTTTGAGCATTTTGAGTGTTGATTGTCTCCTGCTTTTCAATGAATGCATGCAATGTTTCCTCAAGATTTCTTATAGGAGGTGGAGCATAAGGAGGTGCATATCCATGAGAATTTTGAAAATTATGGTGTGCTTGAAACGGCGGCTGTGAAGTTTGTGCATTATTGTTACCACTCTTCCAACTAAAATTTGGGTGATTTCTCCAACCAGGGTTATATGTTTGCGAGTATGGGTTATGATTGGGCCTTTGGAAACTATTTAAAGCATGAGTTTGTTCATGGAGGCATTCTTTGAAATAAGGCAAAGTTGGACAGTCATTGGTTGCATGTTCATTCGTTTCACAGATTTGACACACAATGTCTTGAACAGATTTTAATTGACCACTCTTTTTTAATTCTAGTGCCTCAACTTTTCTAGCTAAAGATGCAAATTTGGCTTGGAGGTCATGATCTTCCCTAAGGTTGTACATACCTCCACTAGATGTATGAGGTTGAGTTTTACCTGGTGCCTCATAACTGCCTGTAGTGTCCCAATTTTGAGCATTTTCAGCTAGCAAGTCTAGGTACTCCATTGCTTCATCAAGGTCTTTATTTTCAAAAGTTCCATTGCACACCAATTCCACCATTTGCCTATCTTTAGGTGTTAATCCTTCATAAAAATATGAAACCAATCTCCATATTTCAAAACCATGATGAGGGCAAGTATTAAGCGAATCTCGATACCTATCCCAACATTGGTAAAATGTTTCTCCTGGTTTTTGAGTGAAAGTGGTGATTTGTCTTTTGAAAGAGTTTGTTCTGTGAGATGGAAAAAACTTCTTTAAAAATTGTTGTTGCATTTCATCCCAAGCACGAATGGATCCTAACCTAAGATTTTGTAGCCATGTTTTAGCTTTATCTTTTAACGAAAAAGGAAAAAGCTTTAATCTAATAGTGTTCATGCTACAATTTAAGTCATTATAGGTGTTACAGACTTCTTTAAATTCTCTCAAATGCAAGTATGGATTTTCTAGATCTAAGCCATGAAAAGAAGGTAAAAGTTGAATAATGTCTGGCTTAAAATTAAAGTGAGATGCATCAGGAGGGAAAACTATACATGAGGGTGCACTTGTTCTTATTGGATTCATGTGGTCTCTTAGTGTTCTAACTCGATTATTCTCATTATTCTCATTATGAAGTGATTGGTTATCTTCTTCGGCCATATTTTCTGAAAATGATGAGGATACCCTACAAAGTCTACCACTTAATGTACGTGACCAAACTCTCATACACGTGTAGAAAGAGAATAAAAGGAAGAAGAAAACAAAACAAAAAGAAACAAAAGTTAGATACAAGAAAAGTGAAAAGTGAAAATAAAATAAATATTATAATTTAGACAAGAATTTACCTCCCCGGCAACGGCGCCAAAAACTTGACACGATCAAAGAGTTGATGTCTTATCCCAAGTATAGGAGTGTCAAAGTAATAAATAACCCGGCAAGACCGGGGTCGAACAACAGGGAGGTGAACTATATAAATTATAAATAATAATAATAATAATAATAATAATAACAACAACAATGATGATGATGATGATGATGGTGATGATGAGTTAAAGAGGACTTTGAGATGTAAGATAAATGTGAAGATTAAACAATGACAAAAACAAATGTCAAGGTTAGAGGATCCACTAATAGTATTAGAGATAAGTAAAGTATAAACTCTTTATAAATTATCAACATAATTATATTAATCATCTTATTTACGTAACACCATACTTATAAATTTTATCAGGTATTCATGATGCTAATTTATGTTGACAACAAATCAAGCTCCTCTCATAATAACGATGTCAGCCGAAGACTATGAAGGATCAAGTATTTGATGTACCAAGTGTTATACAACACAAATCTAGATTAACCATTTAACAAGCAAGGTATTAAGAATTAATAAATAAAAATGATAAGACATGTTAATAGCAAACTTTCTTGGATATAAACATTAAAGTCCATGTTGAGTTATATTATACTTATCCTAACACCATTAGTGAAACCTTTTCACCTTGACATAATTAACTTAGCTAGACATTATGAAGAAGAAAAACATAAATAAACAATATAAGAACATAAACATGATATAAGTTAACTAAGTATAGTAAAGGAAATGAAAAGCATGAACAAGAGATTAATGAAAGCAAAACTTAAGTATTACAAAAATATAAAGAGAGAGCAAGAACATGATCTTGATATGAAGAACCAAGATTCCTAAATGAATGGCAAATGCCTCCTTTTATAGGCTAAAATTCAGAACTATTCATTTGGTAATTGATTATTGATGTAGTGGCCAACTATTAATTTAGTGGACTTGGTGGACAGCTGCACTCAAGCATTTTGGCTGGATAAATTGACATTGATGCAATCAGAATTTGGCAAAGTGTTCCTGACACGACCAAAAGATTGATGTCTTTTCCCAAGTGCAGGAGTGTCGAAGTAATAAATAACCCGGCAAGACCGGGGTCGAACCACAGGGAGGTTAATTGTATAAATTATAAACAACAATAATACAACAACAATAGTAACAACAATAACAATAACAATAACAATAACAATAACAATAATAATACTAGTAGTAGTAGTAGTAATACTAATAATAGTAATAGTAGTAGTAATGATAATAATACCAATAATACTATTAATAATGATAATAATAAAGATGATGAAGAAGAAGAAGTTGATGAGAACTTTGAGATGGAAGATTAACGTAAGGATTAAACAATGATAACAACAAATGTCAAGGTTAGAGGATCCACTAATGGTATTTCAAACAAGTATAGTATAAACTCTTATTATTCAATTGTTAACATGATTACATTAGCTATCTTATTCGAATAATGCTAATACTTGTAAATGTTTTCAGGCATTCATGATTATAACTTATGTTAACAACAAATCAAGTTCCTTTCATAGCTCAGGTGTCGGTTATACCATACAGTATGGGCTATGAAAGTGCCAAGTATTTGTTGTACCAAGTGTTATACAACATAAATCTAGATTAACCATTTAACAAGCAAAGTATTAAAAGTGAACAAGATAACAAATATAAAGCATGTTAGTATCCAACATTAAAGTCCATGTTGAGTTTATATTATACTTATCCTTACACCATTAGTGTAACCTTTTCACCTTGACATAATTAACTTAGCTAGACATAATGAAAGAAAGAAACATAAATAAACAAGATAAGAACATAAGTAAGATAAAAGTTAACTAAGTAAAGGAAAGGAAATGAAAGGCATAAACTTGATATTAATGAAAGCAAAGCATAAGCAATACAAAGAGAGAAAGCAAGAGCATGATCTTGATCTGAACACCAAGATGCCTAAATACATGGCAAATGCCTCCTTTTATAGGCCAAAATTTGGAACTATTGATTTGTTGACTAATTGATGAGTGGGTGGCCACATCTTGACTTGGTGACAATTCTTATCTTCTTGTCTGCCAAAAACGTCATTGATAACGTCATAATTTGAACAGACTTCAATCATGAAAGTTCTAGGAAATTGTCTCATCTTTCCAGGGTAAAAATTTGAGATCATTTGGACTTCTAGAACTCGAGATACGGACTGAACACTGAACAGTGTCTGGGCTGTAGGACAGATTCGGACTTCTTCTTTGTTGCTACAATTTGGACTTGAAACCGGCCTTGTTAAATCTTGAGCTCCACATGAAAGTTGTAGGTCTATGTCTTATCTTTCCATCCATATAAAATGGACCTAAATCCAAGATCTACATCTCCAGATATGACCCAATTACCGAACAGTGTTCCAGTTTGGACTGCACCAACATCTCTTTTCTAAGTTTGGCCATCTCTTTGTCCTTTCAATTTCAGTACTTCAACTCATCAATCAATTCTTTCATTTATGTGATAGGCCTGCATTTAAGATGAACATTTAAAATAAATTAAAGGTATCTTATATAATTAGATATGTTATTATAAAACATGCTTTAGTTAAGGAGTTATTGATACTTCAAGTGCAAAATGATGATATAAAACCTTGATAAAAATGCACTTTTAAGTACTAATCACACTCCCCAACCAGCTTATTACTAGTCCCTAGTAATTAAAGCGTTAAAATAGAAAAACAATTTGCAAATTCCACAAAGCAAGGCATTCATCATTCAACTTCCATTACTCTATCCAGATAAACAAACTCTCATTAAATTTATATATCTGCTCAATACCTTTTAAACAAGATATTAATAAACCTTTCTCTTGTGCTCAAAATATCAACTTATAGTTATGGGGCTTTACTTGGAAGAAAACAATATTCTGTTCTAATGTTTAAGGTTAACTTCCTTGGGTTAGGATTATTATTATTATTATTTTATTTTATTTTTTTTTTCCTTTTCTTTTCTCTTTTTTTTTAATATATATATATACACAATGCATCTTTAACCCATGTAACGAGCTTTCGGCTAATGACTCCCAGACCAGTTGGTCTTAGGGCATTAGGTGTTGAGACACCCCTACGAGCTTAGTAACTCGGGTTGCAGATACTGATACGTAGATAGTGCAATGTTTGATTCCCTTAAGCTTTTCTCCTTAACCCATGTAACAAGCTTTGGGCCAATAGCTCCCAAGTCAGTTGACTTTAGGGTATTAGGTGTTAAAACACCCCTTCGGGCTTAATTGCTTAGGTTAGGGAGGCTACGAAACCAAACTTATCTACGTTTTTATTATCATCATTCATTTTTTTTTTTTTGAGAATTATATACTATCCCTATCCCTTAGTTGTTACCTTTAACAAAAGAACATAAATAATGTAATAATCCAATACGCAACCCACAATCATATGTTAAAGTGTGTGTGTGAAAATGAAGGTTTAAGAATACTTGTTAAATGAGTATATGAGCAGAATTAAGTGATAACAATGCGAGAGTTTGTGAACCTGAATATTTCAAGAAGTATTCTAATAGGCCTTGTTATGAATATTGCAAATAACCATTAGAAAATGTTTACTAAGATGCGTCTCAAGAGTCAATAAAATTCCCCATTACTCTGCCATCCTAGTAATAACAGTTTTGCCAAATGGTTTTTAAAAACAAAAACAGTTAGTTGGTTAGTTTTTTTTTTTTTTTAAACTACTACCCTCTCCCCCCAACCAAAACGAGACATTGTCCTCAATGTCCTAAGGTAGAAAGATAGAGTATAGAAGACATTACCTGAAACAACGAACACTGACAAACCTGAAACACACTTAAACAAATATAAGAAATAACAGAACAAAATACTATGCTAGAAATAAAACCAAAAGACACAAGGATTCACAAACGAAGGCTCAAATCCAATCTAAGCTTTTTACGGCTTTCTGTAGTTGACCAATTTATGCGACTCATGGAAGGATCAATTACAGGGGTGAAAGATTGTAGTTTGTCGATCAACTGTTCAGCAGTAGCAGCAGAGATTATGATTTGTTGTGCCGAAGATGTTAGAAATTCCTGTTCCACAGCTTGATCAAGAAAAGACAACAAATTATCATAAAAACCATTAACATTGAGCAAACCGATAGGTTTATGGTGAATGTGAAGTTGGGCCCAAGAGGAAATATGAAAGATCTCTAATGTGCCCAGACCACCTGGTAAGGCAATGAAGGCATCAACATGGTTAAACATTGTATTCATTCGATCAAACATTGAGGAGACCTGTAGTTCCTCTCCAATTGTTCTTCCAATGATGTCCCCTTTTGTTAAAGCTTCGGGGACGACCCCCAAAACTTGACTACCTCCTAAAAATGCAGCTATTGCCACACACCCCATTAACCCAAGGCTGCCTCCCCCATACACTAAATGAATTTTTCTCTCAGCTAGTACCTGACCAAGATGATTTGCTGCTTCTAAAAAAGCTATTTCCTTCCCAGGACTGGATCCACCGAAAACACAAATATTTTTTATGTGATAACTTGAGGGACCTGCCATTTCTACACACTTCTATATCTGTCTAATGTAAGGATTGAGTAGAAATGAGGGGAAGGAAGAGAAGATTTTATAGATGCGGAATTGAAAATGCAATCATATCACCTATATGTAGGCCAGCTGGAGTCTCACACACTCTTTCTCTCTTTCTCTCTTTATTTATTTATTTATTTGGAAAAAGCATGTGTATGTACAGGAATTTGTGATTGTGGCTCACATCTTCCCTTGGTTTTACGTCCAAGAACGGCTTAAACGCCCTCTATGGGTCGGGGATAGGCTTCCCATCCAGTTTTCTTAAAAACTGGCAAACAGGGTCTTTTTTAATCAGATTCCCAAGACTAAGTCTATCATGTTCTTTATGAAAATGGGGCCATAAATCATGAATTGCACGATGCACATCTCCACTGGGATGCGTCTCAAGGGTCAACAAAAGATTATCTAAAGACCCCTTACTCAGGCCATCCTTAATGAATTGTATTTTATCTTCACGGTTTATAGATACCATTCCTAAAGAACGACATGTTGCATTACAAGTCCATCTGGCACATCGGTGACAGACTTTCAGTCGTTTTGCACGACGTTTCTTTGCAAAAGTGCTTTTACCTGTTCCAGGCATGTGTGAAATGAAAGAATTGGAGGACTCACCTAATAATCGGACCTTTGCTTCAATTAGCCAGCGAATATCTTTAGGAATTCCATGATTCATTAACAACTTCAATCTTGCACACCTAGCACGGTAAATTTTTGTAATCGCATTCTGAGGCAGAGCGGGAAAGTACTTTTTCAATTTTTCAAGAGTGGTGTCCATTTTCAAATGAGAATTAGAGAAGAGAGTCAAAGAAGGGAGAAATAGCAAAGTATTGCACAAATATATACAGATATCAGTTATTATGGGAAACTGAAAGAACCGACTGAAGTCACGGAGTACCGTTATCCGCCATTTGACCGGGGTGAGGGAGACTAGCAAAACAAAGTTCACACCAAAATGAAACACAAAAACAATGTGAGAAAAAGAAAATAATCAACCTTTATCTACAGGATCATTCAAACCATTGGATTCATTTTCTCTAGGAAAATTATCAAAGTAAGCTTTCAAACGATGTCCATTTACCTTAGAAACATTGTCATTCTTTGGATTCTCAATATCAAAGGCCCCATATGGATACACATGTTTCACAATGAAAGGACCACTCCATCTTGATCTTAGCTTTCCAGGAAATAAATGGAGTCGAGAATTATAAAGCAAAACTTTTTGACCAGTATCAATTTTTTGACAATTTTCACAAGTTTTGCAGAATGCATGTGTGTCCTTGAACATGGTGGGCCAATAAAATCCATTTTGTAAGATTTTCGCAGCTGTCTTTTTTGACGAGAAATGACTCCCACATGCTTCAGAATGACAAAGTTTAATGACATTACTTACCTCATTGTCAGGAATGCATCTTTGAAATATTTGATCAGGACAATATTCGAATAAGTAAGGGTCATTCCAATAAAATTTCTTCACTTCGTTCAAAAACATACCTTTGTCTTCGGTACTCCAGTGAGTTGGCAAATCTCCTGTAGCAAGAAAATTGATATTTTTAGCAAACAAAGGCATTGAACTAAGAGAAAGTAAGGATTTATTAGGAAAGTAATCGTCGATTGGTGTGATGTCAGATGTTGAATCTGTTGTCACACTTAACAAAAGATTCGCATCAACATTTTCGGTGTCTTTTTGATCCGTGATTTCTTCCTGAGAATAAATCATTTGCAAATCTTCAGATTCATCCAACTCAATTTTACCCAAAGTAGATTCAAGTTGATCATAAACTAATTCTTCAATAGAATCTACTTCTTGTAAATCATTATCATCTCCAGGTTGCTTGCAAATGTTGAAAATATTCATCTCCAATGTCATGTTCCCAAATGATAGCTTCATCAGTCCATTCCTACAATTAATCAATGCATTAGAAGTTGCAAGAAACGGACGTCCTAAAATAACAGGAAATGAATTACATGCTTCAACAGGTTGTGTGTCCAAGACAATAAAATCCACAGGATAAATGAACTTATCGACTTGTACTAACACATCTTCAACTATTCCTCTAGGCACTTTTACAGATCTATCGGCAAGTAAAAGAGTTACAGAAGTTGGTTTTAACTCACCTAGATTGAGACTTTGAAAAACTGAATATGGAAGTAAATTCACACTAGCTCCAAGATCAAGTAAGGCTCTTTCAATTTTATGTTCTCCAATAAAGCAAGAAATTGTAGGACAACCAGGGTCTTTATATTTCAATGCATTATTGTTCTGAAGAATGGCACTTACTTGTTCGGCTAAAAAGGCTTTCTTTTTCACATTCAGTTTTCTCTTCACAGTGCATAAATCTTTCAAAAATTTAGCATAAGAAGGAACTTGTTTAATAACATCCAACAAAGGTATATTGATCCTTACCTGTTTGAAAGTTTCAAAGATTTCAGAGTTGTGATTGACTTTCCTTTGTTTGGTCATGGCATGAGGAAATGGAAGTGCTGGTGGGGAATCAGTCTTTTCTTCACAATGATCAGATTCAATCCTTTCCTTACCCTTAGAGATTGACTCATCATCATTCTCACAAGGTTCAAGAATGGGTTTTTCAATAACCTTACCACTGCGAAGAGTGATGACTGATTTTACATGATCCATGTGTTGGCTTCCCGAACTACTTGCACTCGTGTTGTATTGCCCCTTTGGATTTTGTTGCGGTTGAGATGGAAACTTACCTTTCTCTTGGAAACTGAGAGCAGATGTGAACTTTGCAAGAGTATCTTTAAAATCTGTCATGCTTTGAGCAAGTTGAGTGTTAATTGCCTCTTGCTTTTCCATAAATGCATGCAATGTTTCCTCAAGATTTCTTCTAGGAGGGGGAGCATAAGGAGGTGCATATCCATGAGAATTTTGGAAATTATGGTGTGCTTGAAACGGTGGTTGTGAAGTTTGTGCATTATTGTTATCACTCTTCCAATTGAAATTTGGGTGATTTCTCCAACCAGGGTTGTATGTTTGCGAATATGGGTTATGGTTGGGCCTTTGAAAACTGTTTAATGCATGGGCTTGTTCATGGAGACATTCTTTAAAAGAAGGCAAGGTTGGACAGTCATTGGTTGAATGTTCATTGGTTTCACAAATTTGACACGCAATGTCTTGAACAGATTTTAATTGACCACTCTTTTTTAATTCTAGTGCCTCAACTTTTCTAGCTAAAGATGCGAACTTGGCTTGGAGGTCATGATCTTCCCTAAGGTTGTACATACCCCCACTAGATGTATGAGGTTGGGTTTTACTTGGTGCCTCATAAGTACCTGTGGTGTCCCAATTTTGTGCATTTTCAGCTAGCAAATCTAAGTACTCCATTGCTTCATTAGGGTCTTTATCTTCAAAAGTTCCATTGCACATCAATTCAACCATTTGCCTATCTCTAGGTGTTAATCCTTCATAAAAATGTGAAACTAATCTCCATGTTTCAAAACCATGATGTGGGCAAGTATTAAGCAAGTCTCGATACCTATCCCAACATTGATAAAATGTTTCTCCTGGTTTTTGAGAGAAAGTAATGATTTGTCTTTTGAAAGAGTTTGTTCTGTGGGATGGAAAAAACTTCTTTAAAAATTGTTGTTGCATTTCATCCCAAGCACGAACGGATCCAGGTCTCAAATTTTGTAGCCATGTTTTAGCTTTATCTTTTAATGAAAAAGGAAAAAGCTTCAATCTAATGGTTATCATGCTACAATTTGAGTCATTATACGTGTTGCAAACCTCCTCAAATTCCCTTAAATGCAAGTATGGATTTTCTAAATCTAAGCCATGAAAAGATGGTAAAAGTTGAATAATGCCTGTCTTAAAATTAAAATGAGATGCATCAGGTGGAAAAACTATGCATGAGGGTGCACTTGTTCTTGTGAGATTCATGTGGTCTCTAAGTGTTCTAACCCGAATATTCTCATTATTTTCATTATGAAGTGATTTGTTATCTTCTTCGGTTAACTAAAACATGCTTTAGTTAAGGAGTTATTGATACTTCAAGTGCAAAATGATGATATAAAACCTTGATAAAAATGCACTTTTAAGTACTAATCAGTTCCTCATGAACATTGTTGGCAATCATCTTATCTTTCCACCCATAAAATGTCAGAGCATTTGGATCACTAGAGCTTGAGATATGACTACAATACTGAGTAGTGCTGCTGGTGGACGTGGTGGATAGCCCTCAAGCTCTTGTCTGGATGAAATGTCATTGTTACCATCCGAATTTGAGCAGGTCTTCTTCTTGAAAGTTGTTGGAAATTGTCTTTTCCTTCGACCCACCAAAGTTCACGTCATTTTGCTTTCTAGAACTCCATATATGGGTAAAATGCTGAGCAGTGTTTGGGTTGGATTGCAGGACAGATTCTGACTTCTCTTTTGTGGCCAAACTTTGGATTTGAAAATGGCAGATTTGGATCTTCTACTATTCATGAACATTGTAGGCCTATTTCTTATCTTTCTATCCATATAAATTAAACTGAAATCTAAGATCTACATCTCCAGATATGACCCAATAACTGAACAGTGTTCCAATTTGAATTGAATCGGTATCTCCTTTCTAAGCTTCGCCTTTTCTTTGTCCTTTCACTTTTAATAGTTAATCACATCAATCAATCCTTTGAATTATGAGATATGCCTGCATTTAAAATGAGCATTTACCATAAATTAAAGCTATATTATATTCTCAGACTTGTTATTATAAAACATGCTCTAGTTAAGGAGTTATTGATACTTCAAGTGCAAAATGATGATATAAAACCTTGATAAAAATGCACTTATAAGTACTAATCAATAGAGTAATAAGGGATACCCCAAAACCAGTGGTCAAGCAGAGTCAGGTAAGTGGAGCTAAGAGGAGAGATTTTGAGTTTTTGACTGGGAGACCTCCTCTCCCAAAGAAAGGGAAGAGCGAGCAATCATCAGAATAGTTCCAGAGAAGAGGTGGGAGTTTCACCTCAGGAGGGAGCTTAGGAGGATCTAGATGAATCAGTGGAAGAAGAGCTTAAGGAGGACAGTCTAGACAGGGAGTCAAAACTGCTGGAGGGTCTACAGAGCAAAAGGGACCAGTATATCCATTTTGTCACAGGTGTGAGTAGTGACACCCTATAGATTGCTCTACGATGCCGGGGAGATGTTATATTTATATAGGTGAGGGGCATCAATGGAAAGAGTGCCCGCATGTAGGCAGAGACTGTTACTATTATGGGGACACGAGTCACAGGTTGAAGGATTGTCCTCGTAGAACTACCGAGGGAGCCCATGGTTAGAGGATTGAGGTTCAGAGCCAACAGCAATCGGTGACAGTCGTTCCTCCTATCAGGCCTACCTAGTCAAGGATGAGTGCTACTTGTGGGAGGCCCAGAAATCAGGAGGGGAGGACTCAGGGTCGGGTATATCACATGAGCTACGAGGATGTGGGAGTTGTACCTGATGTGGTGGTAGGTATTTTACAGTTAGATACGATGCAAGTTTATGCTTTAATTGATCCTAGAGCTAGTCATTCCTTTGTGTCTTATAGAATTGTGAATAACTTGCATGTGTTATCTAGTAACTTGGGTGTAGGAGTGATGGTTAGTACACCTCTAGGAGAGAATATACATATTGATGATATTTATAGAGGGGTAAAACTATATATTGGAGGGTTAGAGTTGAGGGTAGATCTTATGCCGTTAGAGCTATATGATTTTGATGTGATTCTGGGCATGGATTGGCTAAGTAAACATAAGGCACAAGTGGATTGTTTCACCAAGACGGTGACAATCCAAGGAATAGGTGATAAAAGAATAGTGTTTAAAGGAGAAAGAAAAGTAATTCCAAGTTGTGTAATCTCAGTATTGGTGGCTAGAAAATTACTAAGAAAGGGTTGTTCTGCTTGGTTAGCCCATGTAAGAGAGCTGGAAAAGGGTAACATAGATTTGACTAGTATTCCTATTGTGAGGAAGTTTTGAGATGTATTCCTAGAAGAATTGCCTGAATTACCTCCAATTAGAAATTGAAGTTTCCATAGAAACTATTCCAGGAGTTTCTCCTATAGCCTAGTCTCCTTATAGGATGGCACATATGGAATTGGCAGAACTGAAGGTCCAGCTTCAGGAATTGTTAGATAAAGGCTTCATCTAGCCTAGTAACTCGCCCTTGAGAGCTCCGGTATTGTTTGTAAAGAAGAAGGATGACACCCATTGTTTGTGCATCAATTATCATCAATTGAATAAAGTGACGGTGAAGAACATGTACCCACTCCCACGAATAGATGACTTGTTTGATCAGTTGAAGGGTGCTAGGGTGTTCTCTAAGATAGATCTGAGATCTGGATACCACCAGTTGAGAATCAAGGAACAAGACATACAAAAAACTGCATTTCGAACCCGTTATGGGCATTACGAGTTTTTGGTGATGCCTTTCGGGTTAACCAATGCTCCGACCATGTTTATGGACTAGATGAATCGGGTGTTTTGGCCTTACCTGGACTAATATGTGGTTGTATTTATTGACGATATCTTGGTGTATTCAAACTGTCACTTACAACATGAACAACATCTAAGGGTTGTGCTACAGACTTTAAGGGAGAATCAATTATATGCAAAGCTGGATAAGTGTGAGTTTTGGCTCTAGAAAGTGGTATTTTTGGGCCATGTAATATCCGCAGAAGGAATATGTGTGGATCCAAGAAAGGTTGAGGCCGTGTTAAAATGGGAAAGGCCTACCAATGTGACAGAAATCTGCAGTTTCTTGGGCCTTGCTGGATATTACTGGAGGTTTATTGAGGGGTTCTCCACTATAGCATCACCTTTAACTAAGTTGACCCGCAAGGAAGTCAGGTTTGTTTGGTCGGAAGAGTGTGAAGCAAGCTTTCGAGAACTGAAGGAAAGGCTCACTTCTGCTCCTGTGCTGGCCCTTCCATCGGGGACATAAGGGTTTGTGGTATATAGTGATGCCTCAAAAAGGGGTCTGGGATGTGTATTGATGCAACACGGGCGTGTGATTGCTTATGTATCAAGACACTAAAGTTGCATGAGGTGAATTACCCAGTTCATGACCTAGAACTTGCAGCGGTGGTGTTTGCCTTAAGAGTATGGAGATATTATTTCTATGGGACACAAGTTCAAATATTTACAAACCATAAAAGTTTGAAGTATTTGATGTCATAGAAGGAGTTGAACATGCAGCAGAGAAGATGGGTAGAGCTAATAAAAGATTACGATTGCGTTATTGACTACCATCCTGGTAAGGCTAATATAGTAGTCGATGCCTTGAGTAGGAAGGGAAAAACAGTGATGAATGATATAGAGCTTAAGGAACAGGAAAGTATAGTGGAATTAAAGAAAATGGGCTTGCGGCTAAGTGTAGGGCCCGAGGGATCACTGTTAGCTCAGTTAAAGATCTGATCTGTGCTTCGAGACAAGGTCTTGGTGGCTCAACAAGCAGATGGGAAAGTAAAAAGAGATCAAGGAGAGGGTAAACAAGGGTATAGAGACATCATTTCAAATGTTATTCGATGGGCTAATAGCTATGGGTAGGCGAATTTATTTGCCTGAGGATAAGACTTTGAAAGATGAAGTATTAAGAAAATCTCATGAATCTCGATTTGCTACTCATCCTGGGAGTACAAAGATGCATAGGGATTTAAAGGAATATTACTGGTGGCCAAATATGAAGAGGGAAATAGCAGAATTTGTGTCAAACTGTGGGATCTGTCAACAAGTAAAGATAGAACACCAGAAACATGTTGGGGAATTACAGTCATTATCAATTCCGGATTGGAAATGGGAGGATATTTCTATGGATTTTGTGACTGGATTACCCAGGGGAAAGAAGGGGAATGATGCCATATAGGTGGTTGTGGATCGACTAACAAAATCTGCTTTGTTTTTGCCTATGAAGATGACTGATTCGGTGGATAAGCTGGCAAAATTGTATGTAAATGAAGTAATCAGACTTCACGGAGTGCCAATTTTAATTATATCGGATCAGGATCCAAGGTTCATATCAAGATTGTGGCCTAGCTTACAACAGGCAATGGGGACAAAGTTGAATCTGAGCACGACATTTCATCCTTAGACAGATGGTCAATCTGAAATGACCATTCAAACTCTTGAGGATCTCCTGAGGTCCGGTGTGCTGGAGTTTGGAAGGAATTGGGAGGATCTCCTGCCATTGGTGGAGTTTACTTATAATAATAGCCATCAAACTACTATTGGTATGGCTCCATATGAAGCATTGTATGGGAGGAAATGTCGTACCCCAATTTGTTGGGAGGAAGTAGGAGAAAGGAAGCTTTTGGGACCTGAAATGGTGCAACTAACAACTGACAAGGTGAGGGTGATCAAAAGGAGGATGAAGGAAGCCCAGGATAGACAAAAAAGTTACGCAGATAGCCGAAGAAGGCCCTTGGAATTCCAAGTGGGGGATAAAGTATTTTTGAAGGTGGCTCCTTGGAAAGGCATCATTCAATTTGGAGTAAAAGGGAAATTAGCCCCGAGATATATTGACCTTTTTTAGATTAAGAAAAGAATTGGGCCAGTTGCCTATCGATTAGAATTGCTTGTATATTTGGATAAGATTCACAATGTGTTACATGTGTCATTGCCGCGAAAGGCTAAAATAGACCCCTCACGGGTATTGCCACAAGTTCTTATGAAGATTAAAGCGGATCTAACCATGAAAACTAAGCCCATCAACATCTTAGATCGAGATGAGAAGTTGTTTAGGAATAAGAGAGTTCCCTTGGTGAGAGTATTATGGAGAAGCTCTCGAATAAAAGAAGAAACATGGGAAAGAGAATCTGAGATGAAGGAGAATATTCCGCACTTATTCTTCGACATAGGTACGTAACTTGAATTTTGAGGACGAAATTTTTTATTAGGAATGGAGAATGTAAATCCTGAGAAAATCAAGGCTAGATTAAATAAAAGAAAATAAACTAAACTAAAAGGAAGTGGGAGCAAAATGAATACACTTAAAGAAAATAAGGCCTAAATGCAAATAAGAATAATTATAGAGCATAAATACTCCTCTTCTCACCAAAAACAAATTTGCAGCTATCGTGAAGAAAGAAAAGAGGGAATTTTTTTATCCATTTTTACAAATCAAGAGAGAAACACCAAAATTTCAAGAACCCATCCAAGATTAAAGGTTATAGGTAGAATAAACACTGGTGGGCAAGGGATTAACAAGAAAAACTGAACAAGAAGAGAAGAGGGGAGGGGAGGGCTGGCTATCATTAGAAAGAAAAGGAGGGATCGAAACCTTGATTCGTACCGGGTAAAGTATTCTAAACATGGTCTTATGAGTCATTTTAAAGTCGATTATGAATTGATGTTTGGATGTTAAATTATAGATTTGAGTTCTATAACTCCAGATATAGTTAAAAATCTGAGGAGAGGTCAGACAATAACAGTTCAAAAACGAGACAGTAATAGTTGCACAGTAACAGTCCAAATGTTTGTTGATGAGAAATTTTGACTGTCTTAGAGGTAGAACTGAGATCTTCTTCCTTCATAGAACTTGTAGCCTCATGTCTTAGCTTTCCAACTAGACTAATCTGGCTTGAATCGGAGTGCTATAACTGTTGGTTAATTTCGCAAGTGCACGAATCGTAACAAGTAATAAAGTGATGAGTAGAGTATCGTCCCACGAGGATTTGTAAAAATTACTAATTACCAAAGTCTTTTAAATTATGATCTATTTGAGGAATCGAATGAGATAGTTTATGAAACAAAAATTAATGATTAAAAAAAAACAAACAACCAAATGATTAAATATTAATAAATTCAATTGTACTGGTTCTAGGATTTATGACTTACCGTAACTATGCTTATGTGAACTTTCTCGATTAAATTAATTACTCCTAATGTTGATAATCAGGTTTTCCTAATGTAAACATTAATCTCTCTCGAGCATCAATAAATTATTTCGACAAACAAATTTCATATACTCTACGAAAGTCCTGAACTTGTCGAAATTTATTAAGTACTGTAAAACCCGTATCGATTACAAAAGTTCCTAGGATATCTCTATCCTATAGATTTCTTAAGGTATTTCAAACAATAGCTAAAACAATTATCACTTCTCAGTTTCAAATTGAATTCTAAATCATGCAGATGTTGGCCAAACACACGCAAGCATTACACATAGAATGAAATACTCAACATCTTAATATAATAATTCAATCGAAGAAATTGTTCACATATTCATAGTAAGGTTACATCAAAAATCCCAGAATAAAAGTCTACTCCATAGTTAAATTAAAGAGAAACAAACTTGATACGATGAACATCACTCAAAAGCAGAGAATTTCAGTGGAAGAGATAGGTGTCCTCCCCGATCTTCAATATTTTTGCCTCTGTTCTCTTTGTTCCTGTTGGTGCCGCCTCCTCTGTTTTTCTTTGCTATGTTCAGGGTTTCTAAGTGTCTCAACTCCCCTGTTTTTCAGACCCCGTAACTCTTCTTTTATATTGTGGCTTTTTTACCCTTGCAGTAATGAGGAAAATTTCCTTTTCTGCATTGATTTCTCCTACCCAGACATTGCGGGCCAGATTTGAGGTAGGAAACGTGCGAATTCAAAGATCTCTATTTCTGGAGAAATTGTAGAGAATCAAATTTTCTTTCCAATGAAACTGATCTTGCAATTTTTGGACCTCTGAACGTTGAGATATGTGCTATAAACCGAAACAGTCTTTGCAGTGCAGGAATTTCGGGCTGGTTCAATCCTTGTTTTTCAACTCGCTTTTTGGGCTTCGAAACAACAAAACTGAGTTATATGTCCTTCATATGTTTTGTAGACCTTCATCTCAGCTATTTGAAAATGGTTACGAACATCCGGAACTAAATTGTATAGCTTCTTTCCAGCACATAATGAATCACTGTTCAGTTTCACTGCCCGGCTCTGCCTGTTCAGTAACCTAAGATCTGAAAACACATTAATTTCCCATGAGGTCAATAGTTCAAAAAGAGATTCAAAATTCTAATTGTCTTGTGCAACATATCCAAAATATTTAAAAATCAAGCATGAATAGCAGAAAATATACATGCTAAAAATTCCCTTATCAAATACCCCCAAACTTGAATGTTTGCTTGTCCTCAAGTAAAAAGGAAACCATGAAAGCATAGTGCTAAAAGCTCATGATAAGTTCAACTTTGACATTTAAAAGGCTCCATCATGCAGCATTCACTTCTTGACTTAGCTCATAGACAATATTAGATAATGGAAAACTAACCATTCCTACTCTATGTGCAGACCATTGTACAAACTTCCAACTCATCCATGTGTTTCATGTGTTTAGCATCCTTGAACCGTGCACAGTCATTCTGCCATTTTTTTTTTTTGACCAAGGTAGCCAACTTTAGGAGTAATAACACACTTTTACTTGTCTTTTGACAAGGGTGATTTTTTAAAATTTATCACTTGTCTTTTGACGCGAATACAAACATTTGTGATGAATGCACCCGGTTACTTAACAGGTCATAAACTTAAAATGCTTTGCATACTCATATTTTAAGCTGCCGTTTGACGTAAAAGTAAACATTTGTGATGAATACTCCTAGTTACTAAGCAACTCAAAACATTGGAGTAGATACACATCATATACTTATTCATTCACTTTCATACTCATTATCACTCCTTGTTTTGATATTTTTCTTAGAGGGTAATAATAAAAAAGAACAGCACACTTATCTCTTATGCATAACTACACAATTCACCTGACTGTGCTGGAAAGTGTACTTCAATAATTCAACAGAAAATAGTCATGCTTAATCCAACTTTATAAGATATTATCCACTCTAAGCCTAGGAATATCATGGATACATCATGAAGCACCTAAAAATGTCAAAGTTGGTCTTAAATGCATATCACTTTTCACCCTCTGTTTTCATGGTTCCAGTGTGCAGTGTCTTTCATAGTCAAAGCATGCAATGTCTCCCCCAAACATAAATATCACATTGTCCTCAATGGAAAAACAAAGAATAGAAAGGCTTACGAATACTTCCTTTTGACTATGTGGGTGTGAGTTTGTTGTTGCTCCTGGTTATTTGCTTGTATGATCAATCCCTGCACAACTCAATAAAACAAATAAGGTTTTTTTTTTTTTTTTTTTTTGGTTGCCTCCCAATCAGCGCTTAGTTATAGTCATTAGCTTGACTTTTCCATTTAGCTAAGATGAAGTGAGAGGGATATCATCCCTTTTTCCAATAGACTCTCCATTCCTATAATGCTTCAGACGCTGCCCATTCACCGTGAATGTTCCCTTTTCATCATGAGTGACCTCTACTGCTCCATAAGGAAATACCTTTACAACCGTAAATGGTCCTGACCACCGTGATTTGAGCTTATCAGGAAACAAGCGGAGTCGTGAATTGAAAAGTAATACCTGCTGACCAGGGACAAACTCCTTGCGTACAATGTGTTTGTCATGCCATGCCTTGGTTCTTTCCTTGTATATCTTGGCATTCTCATAGGACTCATTGTGAAATTCATCCATCTCATTAAGTTGCAGGATTCGTTTCTCACCTGCAACCTGCAGATCCATGTTCAGTTGTTTCATTGCCCAGTATGCCTTATGCTCTAATTCAACAGGAAGATGGCATGCTTTTCCAAAAACTAATCGATACGGAGACATTCCCAATGGTGTTTTGAATGCTGTCCGATATGCCCAGAATGCATCATCTAGCTTTCGTGCCCAATCTTTCCGAGAATTACTTACTTTTTTCTCTAAGATTTGCTTCACCTCTCTATTTGATACCTCTGTTTGGCCATTTGTCTGAGGATGATAAGCTAATGCTCGTTTGTGTCTGACTCCATACTTAGATAGCAGTGCTTCAAACTGCTTGTTGCAAAAATGAGTTCCTTCATCACTGATGATGGCTCGAGGAGTACCAAATCTGGTAAAGATGTTCTTTCGTAGAAAATTAAGTACCACCTTGCCATCATTTGTAGGCGTTGCAATTGCCTCGATCCACTTTGATACATAATCCACTGCTAAGAGAATGTATTTGTTGTTATATGATGAAGGAAAAGGTCCCATGAAATCGATGCCCCAAACATCAAATAATTCAACTTCTAGGATATTCTGCAGTGGCATTTCATTTCGTCAAGATATATTTCCAGTATGCTGACATCTATCACAAGCAGTAACAAAAGCATGAGCATCTTTAAACATAGTGGGCCAATAAAAACCTGACTGCAGAACTTTGGCTGCAGTACGTTGTGTTCCAAAATGCCCCCCATATTCAAGTGAGTGGCAATGCTTCAATATGTTTGTCATTTCCTCTTCTGGAACGCACCTCCTGATGACTTGATCTGCACAATGCCGATAGAGTATCGGCTCCTCCCAGAAGTAGTGTTTAACTTCAGAAAAAAATTTCTTCTTTTGCTGGTAAGAAAAATCTGGCGGTATGATTTTACCTACAAGAAAGTTGACATAATCTGCATACCAAGGAAAGAATTTGTTAGTGGAAATTGCTAAGAGTCTTTCATCAGGAAAACATTCATTTATAACCGTGAATTTAGGCTCCAGCTGCTGTGCCAATTCCAGCCTTGAAAGATGATCTGCCACCACGTTCTCAGTCCCCTTTTTATCTTTAATTTCGACATCAAATTCTTGCAGTAACAGGATCCAACGGATGAGTCTAGGCTTGGCATCTTTCTTAGACACTAGGTGTCTAATTGCAGCATGATCAATATACACCAGCACTTTGTTTCCCATCAGGTAAGGCCGAAACTTATCAAATGCATAGACCACAGCAAGCAACTCTTTCTCGGTTGTGGCGTAATTGAGCTGGGCATCGTTGAGTGTTCTGCTGGCATAGTATATGGTGTGAAACACATTATTTTTCTGTTGCCCCAGTACTGCTCCAACTGCATAATCACTTGCATCACACATAAGCTCAAATGGTTTCTCCCAATCCGGTGCAATTACAATAGGAGCTGTCACTAACTTCTTTTTCAACAGCATAAAGGTTGTCTTGCATTCCTCATCAAACTGAAACTTTGTGTCTTTTAGCAGCAGATTGCATAGCGGTTTGGATATTTTAGAGAAGTCTTTGATGAACCTCCTATAAAATCCCGCATGACCAAGGAAACTCCTAACCCCTTTGACTGTAGTTGGCGGCAGAAGCTTGTTTATTGCCTCAATTTTAGCTCTGTCTACCTCTATTCCTTTTTCTGAAATCTGGTGCCCCAACACTATACCTTCCTTTACCATGAAGTGACATTTTTCCCAATTCAAAATCAAGTTTGTCTTTTCACAACGCTCCAACACCAACGCCAACTTTGCAAGGCAATCATCGAAAGAAGTTCCAAATACAGAAAAGTCATCCATGAAGACCTCAATGATCTGCTCCACCATATCTGAAAAGATAGCCATCATGCACCTCTGAAAAGTAGCTGGTGCATTACACAACCCAAAAGGCATTCTTCTGAAAGCAAAAGTACCATAAGGGCAGGTGAAAGTGGTCTTCTCTTGGTCCTCAGGTGCAATGGCTATTTGGTTGTATCCCGAATAACCATCTAAGAAACAGTAGTATTCATGCCCAGCTAACCTGTCCAGCATCTGATCAATGAATGGTAGGGGGAAGTGATCTTTGCGTGTTGCCTTGTTGAGCTTTCGATAATCCATGCAAATCCTCCATCCAGTTACCGGTCTAGTAGGTATCAAGTTGTTGTTTGCATCCTTTACCACTGTTATTCCTCCTTTCTTTGGCACAACTTGAACTGGGCTCACCCATGAGCTGTCAGAGATTGGATAAATAACACCAGCATCTAACCA
The DNA here is from genome assembly GCA_007827005.2 of Populus simonii. Lineage (NCBI taxonomy): Eukaryota > Viridiplantae > Streptophyta > Magnoliopsida > Malpighiales > Salicaceae > Populus > Populus simonii. The sequence goes on from CM017480.2 coordinate 5,981,815, forward strand.
TTTCAGAACTTCTTTTCGGACTACCTCTTTCATGGTCGGGTTAAGCCTTCTCTGATGTTCTACTGTTGGCTTGACTTCATCCTCCAGCAGAATTTTATGCATGCAAATAGAGGGACTGATGCCTTTGATATCTGCCAATACCCACCTGAGAGCTGCCTTATGTTTTCTCAACACCCTCAACAATTTTTCTTCCTCTGTTTTGGTCAGCTTTGCAGAGACTATCACAGGATAGGTGGAAGCTTCTCCGAGATATGCATACCGAAGGTGTTCTGGCAGAGGTTGCAATTCCAGAACCGGTGCTTGTTCACTGGTTGATTTTATTTTTGGTGCTGGTTGTCCCAAATCTTCAAAGTATCTTCTGCGGTTAGGTTCAAAAGAGTCCATCCAACATGTATATTCTGCTATTTCAGCATCCTCTTCCAGTACATTATTTACCAAACATGCTTCCAACGGGTCAGTTGGGAGCTTGACTTTGTCATTAATTAAAGAGTCCACCACTTGAATGCTGAAACAACTCTCCCCCATATCTGGCTGTTTGATGGCTTTGAACACATTGAAAATCACCTCCTCTTCATTCACCCTTAACCGCAGCTCCCCTTTTTTCACATCAATTAACGCACCTCCAGTGGCCAAGAATGGCCGGCCAAGCAAGATAGGAATCTCATTATCCTCCTCCATATCCAGTATGATGAAGTCTGCTGGAAAGATGAACTTGCCCACTTTCACCAGTACGTCTTCAATTATTCCCCTTGGATGCTTCAATGACCTGTCAGCTAGCTGCAGTGTTACTGTAGTTGGCCTTGCTTCACCTAAACCAAGCTTCTTAAAAATAGATAAAGGCATGAGATTAATACTTGCACCTAAATCACATAAAGCTTTTTCAAATATAGAATTTCCAATGGAACATGGTATAGTAAAACTCCTTGGATCCTTAAGTTTAGGAGGCAGTTTCTTCTGCAAAATGGCACTGCATTCCTCAGTAAGAGCAACAGTCTCATATTCCTCTAGCTTTCTTTTGTTTGAGAGGATGTCCTTCAAAAATTTCACATAGCTTGGCATTTGTTCAAGAGCATCTGCAAAAGGAATGTTAATCTGCAATTTTTTAAACACATCAAGAAATTTACAAAATTGCTTATCAAGTTTATTCTTCTTGAGATGTTGTGGGAATGGAATTCTCTGCAGTATTTCTTGCGTTGGTTCTGGCAGAGGATCAGATTTTTTCATATTCTGAAGTGGTTTGGCCACTTGCTCCTCCTCTTCTCTTCCTGCACTCTTGTTTCCAGCGGTCTGCTCCACCTCTTTTCCACTTCTTAAAGTTATGGCCTTGCATTGCTCCTTAGGATTAATTTCAGTTGTGCTTGGTAGAGTTCCTTGTTGTCTACCCGTGAGCATGTTGGCTAACTGACCAACTTGAACCTCTAAATTTCGAATGAAGCTGCTTGGTTCTGCAGATTAGTATTTGTTTCAGTCATGAATCTGCTGGTGTTGTTTGCTAATTGTGTCATAGCTTCTTCAAGTTTAGATTTCTCTTTCATGTGCTCACTTGAAGATGGCATAGCTGGATTCTTCATGACAGTTTGATTGTTCCATGAGAAATTAGGATGATTTCTCCAACCGGATTATATGTTGCACTGTAGGGGTTGTTCTGCCGGCTGTAGTTTGACACAAAATGAGCATGCTCTGCTTGAGAGAATGGGTTCCCAACCTGACACTCTTCACTTGTGTGATTTCCATGGCAAAAATCACACGTTGTATGGATGGCATTTGCTGACAGTTGAGTGGTTTTCAGTTGCTGAGTTAGTGAATGGACTTGAGCTGTTAATGCCGTGATTGCATCAATTTCATGCACCCCAACAGTCTTTCTTCTGCATGCTTCTTTCATTTGGCCATTGGTAATTGTTCATAGCCATTTCTTCCAATAAGTTGTAAGCATCATCCTGTGACTTACTCATAAAAGCTCCTCCTGAAGCTGCATCAATTAGTGTTCTTGTGGAGGCATTCAATCCATTGTAAAAATTCTGCACCTGCATCCACTTCGGTAGTCCATGATGGGGGCATCTCCTGAGCAAATCCTTGTATCTCTCCCAGGCCTCATACAATGGTTCACTCTCAAGTTGGGCGAAGTTAGCTATCTCAATACGCATTTTTGCTTTTTGGCTGGTGGAAAAAATTTAGCAAGGAATTTCTGAGCTAAATCTTCCCAGCTGATAACTGAATCTGCAGGCATGGAGTTTAACCAGTTCTTCGCTCTATCTCGCAGAGAAAATGGAAACAGTCTGAGACGAATGGCATCATCAGTAACGCCATTATGCTTAAATGTGTCGCAAATTTCCAAGAAACTTGCAATATGGGCGTTAGGATCATCACTTGGCAGCCCATAAAACTGAATTGAGGTCTGAATCATCTGCAGTATTGCTGGTTTGATCTCAAAATTATTGGCCTCAATCCTTGGTTTCCTGATAACAGAACGGATTCCTGTCACCTGTGGGAGAGCAAAATCTCTCAATGCCCGTGTGTCTTGCTCAGGATTTGCATTGTCTGCCATGATGCCTGAACTGTTTTGAGTCTCTTGCGTTTTCTTTCTTAATCCCCTTGCAGTTCTCTCAATCTCAGAATTATAAGGTAGCAACGGCTGGTTTTGTTGCTTCTCATGCACTAGACAACACACCTAAAGAGCTGAAGACAAAAGGCAATCAAATTAGATCAAATTTAATTTATATTGATATTATTAGTAATTTTATCTAAAATCCCCGGCAACGGCGCCAAAAACTTGTTGGTTAATTTCGCAAGTGCACGAATCGTAACAAGTAATAAAGTGATGAGTAGAGTATCGTCCCACGAGGATTTGTAAAAATTACTACTAATTACCAAAGTCTTTTAAATTATGATCTATTTGAGGAATCGAATGAGATAGTTTATGAAACAAAAATTAATGATTAAAAAAAACAAACAACCAAATATTAAATATTAATAATTCAATTGTACTGGTTCTAGGATTTCTGACTTACCGTAACTATGCTATGTGAACTTTCTCGATTAAATTAATTACTCCTAATGTTGATAATCAGGTTTTCCTAATGTAAATATTAATCTCTCTCGAGCATCAATAAATTATTTCGACAACAAATTTCATATACTCTACGAAAGTCTGAACTTGTCGAAATTTATTAAGTACTGTAAAACCTGTATCGATTACAAAAGTTCCTAGGATATCTCTATCCTATAGATTTCTTAAGGTATTTCAAACAATAGCTAAAACAATTATCACTTCTCAGTTTCAAATTGAATTCTAAATCATGCAGATGTTGGCCAAACACACGCAAGCATTACACATAGAATGAAATACTCAACATCTTAATATAATAATTCAATCGAAGAAATTGTTCACATATTCATAGTAAGGTTACATCAAAAATCCCAGAATAAAAGTCTACTCCATAGTTAAATTAAAGAGAAACAAACTTGATACGATGAACATCACTCAAAAGCGAGAATTTCAGTGGAAGAGATAGGTGTCCTCCCGGTCTTCAATATTTTTGCCTCTGTTCTTTTTGTTCCTGTTGGTGCCGCCTCCTCTGTTTTTCTTTGCTATGTTCAGGGTTTCTAAGTGTCTCCACTCCTCTGTTTTTCAGACCCCGTAACTCTTTTTTATATTGTGGCTTTTCTACCCCTGCAGTAATGAGGAAAATTTCCTTTTCTGCATTGATTTCTCCTACCCAGACATTGCGGGCCAGATTTGAGGTAGGAAACGTGCGAATTCAAAGATCTCTATTTCTGGAGAAATTGTAGAGAATCCAATTTTCTTTCCAACGACACTGATCTTGCAATTTTTGGACCTCTGAGCGTTGAGATATGGGCTATAAACCGAAACAGTCTTTGCAGTGCAGGAATTTCGGGCTGGTTCAATCCTTGTTTTTCAACTCGCTTTTTGGGCTTCGAAACAACAAAACTGAGTTATATGTCCTTCATATGTTTTGTAGACCTTCATCTCAGCTATTTGAAAATGGTTACGAACATCCGGAACTAAATTGTATAGCTTCTTTCCAGCACATAATGAATCACTGTTCAGTTTCACTGCCCGGCTCTGCCTGTTCAGTAACCTAAGATCTGAAAACACATTAATTTCCCACGAGGTCAATAGTTCAAAAAGAGATTCAAAATTCTAATTGTCTTGTGCAACATATCCAAAATATTTAAAAATCAAGCATGAATAGCAGAAAATATACATGCTAAAAATTCCCTTATCAATAACTCCAAATATAGTTAAAAATCTGAGGTGAGATGAGACAGTAACAGTTCAAAAATGAGACAGTAACAGTCCAAGTGTTTGTTGATAAGAAATTTTGATTATCTTAAAAGCAGAACTGAGTTCTCCTTCCTTCAAAGAACTTGTAGCCTCATGTCTTAGCTTTCCAACTAGACTAATCTGGCTTTAATCGAAGTTCTATAACTCTAGATATAGTTAAAAATTTGAGGAGAGGTCAGACAGTAACAGTTTAAAAACGAGACAATAACAGTTGGACAGTAACAGTCCAAATTTTGTTGATGAGAAATTTTGATTTTCTTAGAGGCAGAACTGAGTTCTCCTTCCTTCAGAGAACTTGTAGCCTCATGTCTTAGCTTTCCAACTAGACTAATCTTGTAACATCCCCCATTCCGGGATAAAACGATAATCTCATGTCGATTGAAAAACAGAGTAATTAATATATATATATATATATATATATATATATATATATATATATATATATATTCATGGTCTTCGTATTAAAATCTACTGACATTTCGACAAAGTCCCCTATACCAGAAGGTCCCAAGTTATTGTCATGGAATCTGTTACATTTCTAATAGCTCGTGTCTCATAACTTAATTCTGGACCCAATCATCTTGGGTTTCAATTCCACACTTATACTCACACCTATCAACCACAATATTTATGATATGCATTATATAACAAATATCATTATGGATGGATAAAATAAATGAATATAAATACATAGACATGAAATATGGTTATATGAACTACAGGGTTAAATTCATTCAATCAAGTTCAAACATTAATTATACCAATTAAGTTATACAAACATTTTTATGTTTACCAAAATACAAGGGTATACTCCCTAGAACCTAGATTACAAGAAGGGAACATAAGTTAGGGTCTACTCCTGTCGTGATTAATAATTGTTCCCTCTGCCATTTTTAACCTTCATTCCAGACTTTATGAGATCAACCATGATTATTCTTGCTTATCACAATATCGATACCAATTTCACTGGCATCATCATCATCACCCCATAGGAGTCGATGCAAGGTGATCCCCTTACCCGGGATCCTAACATACACTAAATGTATGCTAGCTAATACATAGTGATCCCCTTACCCGAGATCCTAACATACACTAAATGTATGCTAGTCCATACATGGTGATCCCCTTACCCGGGATCCTAACATACACTAAATGTATGCTAGTTTACGCCTCAAATCGTACTTCTCATATTTCTTTTGTCAGTGATAATTTCATCATTTGGCAATTCACACAACAAGTTTCACCTTGAATACACATACATTCAGTAATTCATATTCCACATTGGTAATATAAATAAATCATGGAATTAACTAGGAAGTATAGGTGCGGTTCACCTACCTGCAATAGAAGCTCTACTCGTGCTCCCCTACTGCTGCTGCACCACGCCTGTGGTCCCTCCTGCAATTCACAGGTTTATCTCATCAATTTCCTCACCCAAGGATATGTTTTATTATAATCATATCAACAACCAATAAGTCTTTCTTTCAATCATTTCTTAATATTTTATGTTTTTCTCATTTCACCCATTAATATTGTCATTGTCATTCTTTGTCCAACCACAGTTATCATTCCTTATTATATATATATATATATATATATATATATATTAACCGTTTCTGTTTAAATCCCGAACTGTCAATGTCTAGACATTGAACTGTTACTGTCTCATTTTTGAACTGTTACTGTTTAGATATTGAACCGTTACTGTCTCATTTTTGAACTGTTACTGTCTAGATATTGAACTGTTACTGTCTGACCTCTCCTTAGATTTTGTTTTACTATATCTAGAGTTATAGAACTTCGATTTAAGCGAGATTTGTCTTGTTGGAAAGCTAAAACATGAGGCTACAAGTTCTATGAGGAAAGAGAACCCAGTTCTACCTCTAAGACAGTCAAAATTTCTCATCAACGAACCAAACCTACTACCCTATAGGGTGTGTCATGACCCAGTCTTGGTTAGTGACCCATAGCTGGAGTTCTATAACTCCAAATTGAGCAAGACAAATTTCATTAGTTAGCCAACATCCAAACCTCCAATTTCTATGAGGAACTTGATCCTAATTCCTTCATCCTCCTACTCGAAATCTCTCTAAAAGTCAAGAGAGGAAACTGTCCAGATTCGTCAATCTTTCCATTTACATTTAGCACATGGAGTTCTTTAATTTAGTGACTCATACTTTTTTCCTCAATTCAAGTCTAAGAAATCAATCTATAAATTAACATCCAGGCATCAATTCATAATCGACTTGAAATGACTCATAAGAGCAGGTTTAGAATACCTTACCCGGTACGAAATCAAGGTTTCGATCCCTCCTTTTCTTTCTAATGACATTGGCCCTCCCCCTTCTCTTCTTGTTCAATTTATCTTGGTAATCCCTTTCCCACCAGTGTTTATTCTACCTATAACCCTTAATCTTGGATGGGTTTTTTTTTGAAATTTTGGTATTTCTCTCTCGATTTGTAAAAATGAATAAAAACTCCCTCTTTTCTTTCTTTATGTTATCTGCAGATCTGTTTTTTTTTTGTGAGAAGAGGAGTACTTATGCTCTATAATTATTCTTATTTGCATTTAGACCCTATTTTCTTTAAGTGTATTCGTTTTGCCCCCACTTCCTTTTAGTTTAGTTTGTTTCCTTTAATTTAATCCAGCCTTTTTTTTTTCTCGGGATTTACATTCTCCCCTCCTAATAAAATTTCATCTTCGAAATTCAAGTTACGTACCTATGTCGGAGAATAAGTGCGGAAACTTCTCCTTCATCTCGGATTCTCTTTCCTATGTTTGTTCTTCTATTCGAGAGCTTCTCCATAATACTCTCACCAAGGGAACTCTCTTATTCCTCAACAACTTCTCATCTCGATCTAAGATCTTGACGGGCTTAGTTTTCATGGTTAGATCCGCCTTAATCTTCATAGGAACTTGTGGCAATACCCGTGAGGGGTCTATTTTAGCCTTTCATAGTAATGAACATGGAACGCATTGTGAATCTTATCCAAATATACAGGCAATTCTAATCGATAGGCAACTGGCCCGATTCTTTCCTTAATCTAAAAAAGGCCAATATATCTCGGAGCTAATTTTTCTCTTACGCCAAATCAAATGATGCCTTTCCAAGGAGCCACCTTTAAAAATACTTTATCCCTCATTGGAATTCCAAGGGCCTTTTCGGCCTTGATCTCTCTTACTTTCCCATCTGCTTGTTGAGCCACCAAGACCTTATCTCAAAGCACATATCGGATCTTTAACTGAGCTAACAGTGATCCCTCGGGCCCTACACTCAGCCGCAAGCCCATTTTCCTTAACTCCACTATACTTTCCTGTTCCTTATGCTCCACATCATTCATCACTATTTTTCCCTTTCTACATAAGGCATCGACTATTACATTAGCCTTACCCGGATGGTAGTCAATAACACAATCATAATCTTTTATTAACTCTACCCATCTTCTCTGTCGCATGTTCAACTCCTTCTATGACATCAAATACTTCAAAATTTTATGGTCTGTAAAGATTTGAACTTGTGTCCCATACAAATAATGTCTCCATACTCTTAAGGCAAACACCACCGCTGCAAGTTCTAGGTCATGAACCGGGTAACCCACCTCATGCGACTTTAACCGTCTTGATGCATAAGCAATCACACGCCTATGTTGCATCAATACACATCCCAGACCCCCTTTTGAGGCATCACTATATACCACAAACCCTTCTGCCCCGATGGAAGGGCCAGCACAAGGAGCAGAAGTGAGCCTCTCCTTCAATTCTCGAAAGCTCGCTTCACATCTTCCGACCAAACAAACCTGACTTCCTTGCAGGTCAGCTTAGTTAAAGGTGATGCTATATGGAGAACCCCTCAATAAACCTCCGGTAATATCCAGAGACCCAAGAAACTCTAGATTTCTGTCACGTTGGTAGGTCTTTCCCATTTTAACACGGCCTCAACCTTTCTTGGATCCACAATTATTCCTTCTGCGGATATGACATGGCCTAAAAATACTACTTCCTTAAGCCATAACTCACACTATCCAGCTTTGCATATAATTGATTCTCCCTTAAAGTCTGTAACACAACCCTTAGATGTTGTTCATGCTCCAAGTGAGAGTTTGAATATACCAAAATATCATTAATAAATACAACCACATATTGGTCCTAGGTAAGGCCGAAACACCTGATTCATCAAGTCCATAAACATGGTCGGAGCATTGGTTAACCCGAAAGGCATCACCGAAAACTCGTAATGCCCATAACGTGTTTGAAAGGCAGTCTTTTGTATGTCTGTTTCCTTGATTCTCAACTAGTGGTATCCAGATCTCAGATCTATCTTAGAGAACACTCTAGCACCCTTCAACTAATCAAACAAGTCATCTATTCGTGGGAGTGGGTATCTGTTCTTCACCGTCCCTTTATTCAATTGACGATAATCGATGCACAAATGAAGGGTGCCATCCTTCTTCTTTACAAACAATACTGGAGCTTCCCAGGGTGAGTTACTAGGCCAGATGAAACCTTTATCTAACAATTCCTGAAGCTGAATGATTGTGCATCAAAAGTATCATTAAGTCTCTTATTTTACATATGTATTATTATTTTTATTTGGTTTTTTATAATAATTGATGTGCTTTTTAGTAATGAAGTTTCTTTTAATGTTTCGATAGGTTTTTGGAGCTTAAATGAATTATTTTAGAAAATTCAACGTCGGAATTCGGAACAAAGAATTGAAGAGAAATTTAGTTGAAGATTGAAGCAAATATTGGTTCAAATAAGTGCTCCAAATTTGCCCCAAAAATCAATTCTATTCCAATTCTAGAAAAGAATATCATATGATCTATTTCAAGCCCAAACTTGCCTTATATTGTGTGCAAACTTCAACCATCAAACACTCAAGGTTTTAATGTCAATCTTAGCCCAAATAATAGGTACATTGTATCCTTATTTGATGCTTAAATTCAGCCCCAAATCAGCCTCAAATCAGCTCCAAATTAGCCCAAGCACAATCCATGATCTTACATGTCCACACAACAAATAACATTTGATTTATTTTGGGTAATTCATTGACCCAAGAGGGCAAGCACATGGATGGAAAGCTGGAGGGGACATTGTCACATTATTTTGGGTCAAAAAGAAGAAAAAGACAGCTCACAGAGGAAGAAAAACGTGCACTAAAGTGTTCTCCAAACTGGCCTGATTTGATTTTCCAGAACACCTTTTGGTGTTTTGCCCATAACTTTTGACCAGATGTCCAAATGAGCTGTTATTTCATGATATGGAAAGCTAACAGAATGGTCTATAAATATGTCTCTAATAGCCATCTCCAGTGGAGGCTTCTAAGAGGGTCGAATTGCTGTCCAAAGTTAGAGTCGGATTTGTGTCTGAATTTTTACTGAAATTGTGTTGTGTTCTTTATAGATTTCGATTCTTTAGCTTGTAAAACTCATTATTTCAGTTTGATTCAAGTTATTTCATGTTTATTAAAGTGTTATTATATATAATCATGGTTGGCTAATCTCCTTCTTGGATCCAAATCAAGGATGATGGTGGTTGAGGTGAGTTCTTTAAGATATGAATGAATCTTAATGTTTATCTTCTTATCTTCTTCATGAATGTTTTATTATTGCAAAGAAATTTTAGAAATCATTTAGGTAATGTTATAATCTTGAATTTTTATGCACAAACCTTAGTTTTGGTATAAAAATTGCTTGACCGCTTTTTATGATCGGCTTGTTTTAACTCGCAAGTGCACGAGTGTGCGAGGTGAGTTCTTTAAGATATGAATGAATCTTAATGTTTATCTTCTTATTTTCTTCATGAATGTTTTATTATTGCAAAGAAATTTTAGAAATCATTTAGGTAATGTTATAATCTTGAATTTTTATGCACAAACCTTAGTTTTGGTATAGAAATTGCTTGATTCAATGTCTTACTTAATATGAAAGTACTTTTCATTCTTAAGCAATAATCAATCTTCATCTTTTTAAACTTCATTGTAATATCTTCCGATCTAATATCACCATCGTTGATATTAGGTTGAGTAATCTTATATATGTTGAAGGAATCGCCAATACATCACCATTAAAATTGATTTGGACCAAGACTTACTTTTTCTTGTCATTTAAAATCTATTTACACTTTTTCATCTTTGAAAACAAATCCATCAATCATTTTCAACCAAGTTATTGTTAATTTAATTTCTCTTGAGTCTTTTTTGTTACCTAGCTTAATTTCCAGATCTAGCTCTCTGTGGATATGATCTCGATCTTACCGAGTTAATTTTACATCGCACACTCGTACACTTGCGAGTTAAAACAAGCCGATCATAAAAAGCGGTCAAGCAATTTTGGCGCCATTGCGGGGAGCTAGCAAGCAAAGGTAACAAATTTATATTTGATTATTGGAAAACAAAAAAAATACATATAAATAAAAAATCAAATGGCTGGTTTTACCGCCTAAAAAAAAAAATTTGACCTCAACATTTCGGATATTGGACTGTGGACTAGACTATTAATTGTTGGATTTTGGTTGGTTCAACCATTTTTCTTTTATTGACTATTTAATTAGTTTTTAATATTTATTATTTATATTATAAGGTTGGTTTTACCGCCTCTTGTTTATTTTATTTTATTTTGTTGTTATTAATTTTCTTATATTTATTGTCCGAAGTGCTTGGCCGGTATTACCGCCTTTTTATTCATGCTTGTTATAATTATCTTTTAATGTTTATTGTTGTTAATATTGCTTATTAGTTGGAGAGTGAATTTCTTAATTTGTTGTATTTTTATTTTTGAGCTATTACTTTATCTTTTACGTTTCATTTACTTTTATTTGCAATCTTTTTTTTTTTTCTTTTTTTTCCTTTCCTTTCGTATTCATATAATTGTTATATTATTATTTGTTTTTATCATGGCTAATGTTGAAGATGTAGAGGGTGAAGGGAGTGTTCAAGGTAATGGACCTCCACAATTCAATGATCAACCTAATTTTCGAACTTAGGGAGTATCTTCACCCGGCTAGACAAAGTACACCTTCGTGTATTATCTTGCCTCTTAACCAACAAGCTTTCAATTTGAAACCGGGCATGATTCAACTTCTTCCCACATTTCACGGTATGGATTCTGAAAATCCATACATACATATTAAGGACTTTGAAGAGGTATGTAATACTTTTATTGATAGAACATGCACCGAGGAAACCATTCGGCTTAAATTGTTCCCATTCTCTCTAAAGGATAAAGCCAAGCTTTGGCTAAACTCCTTGTCCTAGGTTTATAGGTACATGGAGAGAAATGCAAGCTGAATTTTTGAAAAAAATACTTCCCCACTCATAGGACGGCAGCCTTACAACGTCAAATGATGAATTTTTCTTGTAGTCCAAATGAGTCATTTCACCAAGCTTGGGAAAGGTTCAAAGACTTGTTAAATGCATGCCCCCACCATGGTTTTGAGATGTGGAGGTTAGTGAGTTTCTTCTATGACTCTCTTACCGCAGATTTTAAAAAGCTAGTGTCAACCATGTGTAATGGTGAGTTTTATGACAAAGAACCAAGTGAACCTTTGATTTTTTGATCAATTAGCTGAAAACACAAAGCAATGGGAGACTTCTCTCCCACTTCATGTTGAGTCTAGAAACACCATTTCTCATTCAAGTGGGAAGTTCAATTGAAAGAGACTGATGACCTCAATACTAGATTAGCCTCATTGGCTAGGAAAGTAGAGTCTCTTGAGATTAAAAAAGTGCATGTCATGAGTGAACAACAAGAGGAAATTGTGTTGTTTGTGAGAGCAAAGGGCATAGACAACTGAGTGTCCTACCATTCCAGCCTTCAAGGAAGTGCTATATGGCCAAACTTCTGATTCAAGTAATGTTAAAAGCCATTTTCAAACCAAGTAGGCAATCCCTACTCTGAGACCTACAATCCTGGATGGAGGAACCATCCAAATTTTGGATGGAGAAATGAGGGCCTTCAGTACCTCAAACATTTCAACCTCCACCCCAACCATTTCATGCTCCCACACATAACACGTACCAACCACCTATAAGAGATCCCTAGAGGATACTCTTCAACAATTCATGCAAACAGGAGGAATCAACAACCAAGCTTACAAATTTCAAGACCAGACCAATAGGACTTAGATGACATTCAAAGTCAACTAACCAGTTGACTCAATCACTAAGCATTCAAGAGAAGGGAAAGATCCCAGCTCAACCAATGCCAAATCCTAGAGGTCAGGTACACATGAGTGAATCCTCATCTAGTGAACCTTCAAACCATGAACAAGTCCAAGCCATCACTACCCTTAGAAGTGGAAAGATTGTTGACAAAGCTATAGGTTTTGGGATTCCTAGAGGTATTGTGGAGAGGAATCTAGGGAAATGAAGAGGAAATCAAAACACAATGACAAATGAGAGCTTGAGTGACAAAGAAGGTGAGATAAATGAGAAAGAGATGAGTGAGAAAGGAGATGATTCAAGCAAAATTGGAGTCAAAGTGAGTGATTTAGAATTTGTTCCTAGAGCACCATTTCCACAAAGGTTAGGGAAACCTAAACATGATCTTATGAACTCGGAAATCTATGAATTGTTCAAACAAGTGAAAGTCAACATTCCACTCCTTGATGCAATTAAACAAGTCCCCTCTTATGCAAAGTTCCTCAAGGACTTATGCACAGTCAAAAGGAGATTGAATGTGAAAGAAAGAGCCTTTCTAACTGAACATGCTAGTGCCATCATCCAGTTTAAGACCCCTCCCAAATACAAAGATCCTGGTTGTCCTACCATTTCATGCATTATTGGAAATCATAAGATAGACCAAGCTTTGTTGGATTTAGGAGCAAGTGTGAATTTGATACCCTACACTGTTTACGAACAGTTAGGTTTAGGAGAAATCAAGCCTACTCGAATCACCCTTCAATTAGCTGATAGGTCAATCAAGATTCCCAGGGGTATTGTTGAGGATGTGTTGGTCCAAGTAGATAAATTCTACTTTCCTGTTGATTTTTAGTGTTAGACACCGCACCTATTCAAGGTTCTAATGCTCCCATCCCAGTCCTTAGGTAGACCTTTCCTAGCTACATCCAATGCTTTAATCAACTGTAGGAATGGGGTGATGAAATTGTCTTTTGGGAATATGACTGTGGAGATGAACATATTCAATGTCTCCAAACAAATTGGTGAACATGAGGACATTAGAGAGGTGGATTTGATCCAAACAGTTTGTCAAGAACACTTTGAGAGAATGGATCAAGGATCCATTGGAGAGAACTTTAATTCATGATGAAAGATTTTGTTCTTTGGAATGTGTTGATGAGGAAGTAAGAGAACTCGAGACTTATCTAGATCCAATGCCTATTATGTCAATAGGTCAATGGACCCCATCGTTTGAGCCTTTGATTTCACCCCAAGTGAAAGTTGAGGCATCTCTTGTCCAACCTTATAAACCAGAAAGGAAGCCTTTACCGAGTGATCTTAAGTATGCATTTCTAGGGGAAGATGAATCATATCCTATTGTGATTTCATCAAAACTTAGCAAAGCAGGAACAAGAACTTTTGAGAGTGGTGAGAAAACACAAAAAGCAATTGGGTGGACTATTACTGACTTGAAAGGAATTAGCCCTCTTTTATGCACACATAGAATCTATCTTGAAGAAGAGGCTAAATCTGTGAGGCAAATGCAAAGACGATTGAACCCAAACATGAAGGAAGTAGTAAGAGGTGAAGTGCTGATGCAACCATATTATTCAATAGTTTCACCCACATTTAACTAGTTTTTGCCTATGTTTTATATATAAAATGCCTTGATATTCTTTGTTTTATGTTTTGAAGGCACTTTTGGATGAAAGATGCAAAAAGAGTAAATTGGAGATAATTGGCAGATTTGACCTTCAGTCGATGTTTTGTGCAGAGCGTGAGCTCTAGAGGTTGAAATGAAGTGATTCAGTGGCATTAAAAAGTAACATCCATACCTTTTGGACATCTAAGGCAAGAAAATAAAATAAGGAAGAGCATGGAAATCGCAGCCTTCAAAGTCAAATCTCGCAATCTGCCAGTGTTGACCTTCGGCCATTCCAACTTGAATATCTGGAGCTACAGAAGTCCAATTGATGCAAACTCAATTTTTTGGATTCATGACTCAAAGGTCTATAAACGCTCCAAATTTCAGCCAAAAAAGATTCATATGAGGGAGATATGATTTTTCAAAGATGACATCTGAATTCTGCCAGCAAACAAGTTTCGTGAAGAAACGAGTCCAAATTACGTTCCGAAGCATCTAAACCGATATCCAAGTTTTTATTTCAGCAATTTAGCTCCTCTAAGTCAAAGCTTGAAGATTTCATGCAAGGCTATTTCTCCTTTTTTAGGAAAATAGTTATTGAAGTACTTAAATGTAAACAGTCTACTTAATGGAGGACTATTTTGTAAAATAGAGACCTAGGGTTTCCTAGGATATAAAAAGAATGAGAGAAGAGAAGGGGGGCAGCCAGCCAAGAAGAGAAAAACGCCCCCTTCCTCTAAGAAACCCTAAATTATGCATTCTTCCTTCTTTTTGATTAGTTGTTCAACAAACATGCAAGGCTAAACACTTTTTCTTGGTTGCAAGGACACGGAAACCTTCGGATTTCAAGAACTGTGAGATTTATTTTACCTTTTCTTTTTAGTTTATATGATGAATATGTTTGTTCTCCTATGCTTATTTTTCCTATGATTGTTTATTTTAATTGCTAGAGCGGACTCTAAGTTATTGTTGTAGACAATCTATTGTTAAGTTTGATATCAAAACCGGAGTTGTGGTATATGAACTTGTGAAGCAACTGAGTTTAATAATTGTGGCGGATCTACGTTATTAATCTTAGGGAGAACATTCAATCAAATCAAACATAGACTGCGGACAGTTATGTTTTCTTGATTAATCAACTTATCTAGTTCTTAAGGCTGCCATTGAATTAAATTACTAGTGCGGACACTGTGGTTGTTTGATGGTTAGGGCTAGTTATACGGCGGATCCGTTAACTAACCAATGTTAAGAAGAGATAAATATTCAGAATATAAATTGATGTTTCGTTTCCATGATCAGTTCTGATTTCCGTAGGTGGATGTGTGCTTGCGACCAAGGTTTGTTTATTGATAAGTTTTGATTTTATTAAATTTGTTTGATAGTTTTCTGTTTTCTTTTGCTTTAGCCTAGATAACGTCCAAACCCCCCCAAATTGCATATCATCTAGCATAAAAATCTGACTTGAATCTTCCTCGTGGGATCGACCCCTTGCTTGCTCTATACTATCTTGTGTGTTGTGTTTGAAGCTAGGGTAATTAATTTGTGCGACCGCGACATCGCAACAAATTTTGGCGCCGTTGCCGGGGAGTAATTTTAGTTGATTGCTTGTATTGTTATTTTTTTTCTGAAAAAAAAAAAAGAAACAGAATTTTTGCTTGCGACGGTACTGTTCACTTGCGGCAGCGGTACTGTTCAAAACAGAGTTTTTGGTGGAATTAGGTATCGGCCTTTTGTTTCCTGAAGGGAAACGACGTTCTCTGAACAGGACTAGTGATATCACTAGCCCCACCCTATGAGGCCAAATTCCGCTTTTTCTAGGTTTTTAGGCAGTTTTAGTTTTCTACCGTAGGATTTTCGTACAATTTGCATTGTTTTCGATCTTTGTGTGGTTGGTTTCTTTTGAGTTTTCTTATGATTTATGCCAGTGACCCGTTCTACTAATCAAAGTCAAGTGCAGTTGGATCTCGAAATAGAAAAACTTTACGCAGGTTACGAAAGGAAGCTCGCCTCAACACCATGGCTGTTGCACGACAACAAACACTCAAGGAGCTTGCTGCTCCTAACGTGGAAAATCAGCCATTGTGCATAAACATCGACAATAATGTAAACTTTGAGCTCAAATCTGGTTTTATACATTTGCTACCAACTTTCAATGGTCTTGCAGGAGAAGATCCTCATACTCATCTCAAGAATTCCATATGGTTTGCGTTGGCATGAAACCGAATGGAGTTGACGAAGAACAGGTTAAGTTGAAAGCTTTCCCTTTCTCTTTAAAAGGGGCAGCAAAGGCATGGTTTTTCTCTATTCTCCCAAGTTCCATTGGAACTTGGAATGCCATGAAGAAGATTTTCCTTGAAAAATATTTCCCAGCATCTCGAGTTGCCAACATAAGGAAAGAAATATGTGGGATTCGACAATCTCATGGAGAGACACTTTCCGAGTATTGGGAAAGATTTGAGCAACTGTGCATTCAATGCCCTCATCATCAAATACCCGATCAGCTGCTCATTCAATATTTCTATGAAGGATTGATGCCTACTGACCGTAGTATCATTGATGCTGCAAGTGGAGGGGCATTGGTAGATAAGACACCGAGGCTGCACGCCAATTGATCTCAAACATGGCAGCCAACTCGAAACAGTTTGGCACTCGTGGAGACTTCGCAAAAACGAGTAAATGAGGTAAGTATTTCTAACCTTGAGAATAAAGTTAATGATCTTACTTCTCTTGTGCGTTCTTTGGCTTGTGGCAATGTACAGCAGGTGAAAGTTTGTAGCATATGCTTTACAAGGACATGCTTCAGATATGTGCCCAACAATGCAAGAAGATTACATTGAACAAGCTAATGCAGTTGATGGAGCATTCAATGGACAGTCAGCGTAAATATGATCCCTTTTCCAACACGTACAATCCTGCATGGAGAGATCATCCCAACTTATGCTATGGGAACCCACCTCAACAAGGCAATCAAGGCCGACAGTTCCATCCCCATGGATTTCAATCCCAACAGAATTATCAAGCAAGACAGCCCCCTCCATTCACAAACTCCAATGTTATGGGGTCATCATCCAATGATGATCTTCGTGAGATGATGAAAACTTTGGCTTCTAACACTGTGACCTTGCAACAAAATGTCATGTCTTTTCAACAAGAAACAAGGTCAAGTATTCACAACTTGGAGAAGCAAATGGGGCAAGTAGCTTCAAGTGTGGGGAAATTGGAAGCACAAATGAATGGAAAATTGCCCTCCCAAGCATTGAATCCAATAGAGAATGTTAGTGTGATCATGCTACGAAGTGGGAAAGAACTTGAAGAGAAAAGGTCAAAACAAATTGAGATGGAGGAAGAAGAAGAGATAGAAATGAATTGAGTACAAAGAAGGAACATCCTCTTCCTCTACAAACTGAAATATGACCAACACTCCAAAGGTAACTCCTCCTCATGAATTCCAGTTTTAAAATAATTCCACCCTTTCCTGTGAGTTCTTCTAGGTCAAAGAAAGAGGACAAAGAAAAAGAGATTTTAGAGGTTTTCAAGAAAGTAGAACTCAACATTCCTTTGCTTGATGTTATCAAGCAAATTCCCAAGTATGCCAAATTCTTGAAGGAGTTGTGTACTACCAAGAGAGCTTTCAAACTAAAAGGTCATGAAATGGTAAGTATGGGTGAAGTTGTATCTGCTGTTGTTCAAAAGAATATGCCTTTGAAGCAAAAAGACCCAGGTGCGTTTACTATCCCATGTGTTATTGGTAATGCTAGTTTCAAAAGGGCCTTGTGCGATTTAGGTGCATCCATTAGTGTTATGCCAAACATGTTTATGATTCTCTTAGTCTTGAGCCTTTGAATAAAACTAGCATTGTAATACAACTTGCGGATCGTAGTTTTGTTTACCCACTTGGTGTGATAGAAGATGTCCTAGTCAAGATTGAGTTTGGTCATTCCATGCGACTTTTATATTCTTGATATGGAACATGATTCTTGTGATTCATCAAACAGCACTCCTATATTGTTTGGGAGACCATTCTTGAAAACTGCCAATACAAAATTGATTGTGGTAAGGATACTTTGTCTATGGAGTAGGAGATGAAAAATTGAATTTAATTTTCATGATGCAATGAATATCCTTATAGCAATGTTTATTCTATCACATGTTATGACCAAGTTGATAAGTGTATGCAGCAAGTTTTGATTTTGATGTGAGGATGGATTAAGCGTAGCTTTGAGCTATGGCTATGATTTTACCAAGATAGAAAAGATTGAGAGGCATTATATGTTCCCCGAAACGTGCATGACTCGGCATTGGATTTGCAAGCTTTGCAAATTGTCTCATGATGCAGGAGTCATTTACCTCATCACAGACAGTGAATGGGTGGCGCCTATCCTTTTGGTGCCTAAAAAGATTGGAATTACGTTGGAAGAAATACAAAATGATGCTTATGAGAATGCAAGGATTTACAAAGAAAATACTAAGAGTCTTCATGACCGAATGATTACAATTGAAATTACAAGTTTAGAAACCAACAAAGTACTCAAGGTCAATGGGCATCGCTTGAAACCTTTCTATGAAGGTTGGATGACAAAACTCATCGCTTCTACGGAGTTAGCTGAACCAATCTATGAAGAATGAGCCTGCAACATGTCGAGCCAATGACATAAAACAAAAGCGCTTACTGGGAGGCAACCCAGCAAAAAAGAAAAAAAACAGATTTGCTTTCTTTTCCCTTATCTTTTATTTTTCGCATTTTACTTTATTTTTCATTCTCCTATATTCCTTTTCTTTTATTTCAACATTGAGGACAATGTTGTGTTTTAAGTGTGGGGGTATTGGGAGAATGTTGGTTTTCTAATTTTGGTTTTCTTTGTTATTTTCAAAAAAAAAAATATGTTTGATTTTTGATCTCCCATTGGTTTTTAGAATATGAGTATTATGTATGAGAATTAGTTGAGATAGATGAAGATATAAATCAAATGAATGAGTGTGCATGCAAGTTTAAGGTTTAATTGGTTTATGGATTGACTTTGAGAATATGCCATGTTGACTTTATAGTGTTATACCAATGCAAGCTTTTGAGCCTTCAACATTATATTATTTGATTGTGCCTTCTTTCAATGATATGTATCTTTAGAACTTGCTTCATATCTTGTTGAGATTACATTCATATTACATATATACATGAAGACGATAAAGGTATTAGGAATTTTAACCACTTGAGCCAAAAAGCCAACCTAAAGCATATTATCCTTAGTGCCCTTTGAGCTTGTTTATCTTTTCTTTGCTTTATCCATGTATAAGCTTTAACTTTTTATATGTTTTCCTTTTCCCCTGGCCAAGGATTAGTAGAGCATATACTTATGATATTCATGGAATTATGGTTGGAATTACAAGAAAAGAAAGAAGAAGTGATGTTTGATGAAAAGATGGGCAAAGTTGCCAAAGGTTAAAAAAAAAGGAAAGAAAAAAAAAGAAAAGAAAAAGAAAAAAGTGTTCCTTTATGTTCTTAAGATTTTATATTGAAAAAGCTTGAAATCAAAAGAAGTTAAGCATTGGTGATTAAAGATGGAAAATTTATGTGCTTTGATGGAATATCTTGTTTGAAATATCATTTTTCAGAATGCTCTACTTTTTTGGTTTGAACCTTTTCTTTTACTCTATTTTACCTCACCTTTACCTTAGCCCCATTACAA